>JANHFL010003872.1:198238-209013 GCA_032468155.1 Oxyrhabdium leporinum | reverse complement strand
CCCCCCCCCCCCCCCCAAGCAAAGGATTCAGCTCATTTCTATTGTCTTTAGTGAAGAATTTAACTGCAAGGAAGGGATGGAGGAGACAGTAGCACACAACATCTCTCCTGGCAAACGTCAAAAGTGCCCCGCTAAGTGTCTGCTGTGAGTTCTTTTTCTCCCAGGAGCAAATATTTGTCATAATAAGTAGTATCTGCTCTCAAATTTTGAGGGAAAGCCGGGATCCTTGTTAGTTTTGATCTTTGCTAAACAACCTGGGCAACAGCAGGAAGACGGCTTTCTGCCGTCCCAATTCCACCTCTTCTGCCTTTCTTGTTTGCGTTCGCCCAATTCCAGCCTCCAAAAATCAAAACTGGCATTTTGAGAGCCACGGTGAAGGATGGTGTTATAGATCACATGCTTTTTCTTTAAGTGAGCCGTGGTTAGGACGCAGTATTGCAGGCTAACTCTGCCCACTCTGCCAGCAGTTCAGTTCTGACTGACTGGCCCGATATAGACTCATCCTGCCATCTTTCCGAGGTTGGTAAAATGAGGATCCAGACTGAGGGCAAGATGCTGACACTCTAAACCGCTTAAAAGAGGGTTGTAAAGCACTGTGAAGTAGTATATAAGTCTGAGTGCTATTGCTAAGTGTGGACGAGGTTGGGACATCCAGGAAACCCGCCTTGGCTTGTGCTTGGGTAGACGTTGACTCACTGAAGGTGGAGAAAACACGCTCAGCGGGTTGCGTTGGTTGTGTAAGCAGACAAATTTCTGCACCTTCCCCATGTAATGACATTGCTTTCCTATTATTATTTTTTAATTGAAAAGGAAAGTGAGACTTTGATCTAATACCAGTAACTTATTTCAAAAATTACGCTGAACGGAGCAAGGGGGGGGGGGGAGGAATCATTTCTGCAGCCCTGACCAGAATTTCTTTAAAAAGTAGAGTAATATGGATTCTTGCTTTTGGAAATAGGGAAAATGGGGTCTGAGTGTTGTGTGAAATATATAGTTAATATCATAGACATTCCTAACATTCCCCTGGATCAAAAACGATCCCAGCTTTGCCTCCCTATGTGACAAAATCCTTGCCACCTTGCTCATGGCAAACTCTCAACCTTTGTAAAACAAAAGGGGAAAAGTTGCATCCGTACCACCATCAAAGCAGTAAAGGAGTATTTAGTGGACTAACCTTGTTACCTAGAAGGCGATAAGATGCTGTCCTTAAGATCGACTTCTAGCTGCCCAGAGTCTTTGACTGAGATGGGTGGTCACAAAAATTAATTGATGGGATGGATGGAAATTTCAAGCATAGGTGTGTATGTATGAATGACCTGGCATGGTTTTAAAAACGGACACTTAGAGAGGCTCTTACTTAAGCAGATGCCTTAGTGTTTGATTAGAGCAGAGGTGTCAATCTCAAGACCCATGGGACCAGCCTAGACATATCAAAGGACCAGCCCGCGGTACTTCTGCCCTCCAAAATGGGCCATGGGCGGGGAGGCCCCCCCACGGCCCGTTTTCAGCTGTCAGGGTGCTGCAGGAGGCATCTATCCCATCTTCCCCCCCTTCCCGCCAGCCCGCGGAGAAGAACTACAATGCTGATCCGGCCCTCAAAGAAATCCAGTTTGACATCCCTGGATTAGAGTCTTAGTCTGTAGCTTGCATGACGAAAGTTGGGCATTTGGTAGGAGACTCACCTATGACTTTTCTCTCTTGCAGCCTTGGGCGCCGCCTACGGCACAGCGAAGAGTGGCACAGGCATAGCTGCCATGTCGGTCATGAGGCCAGAGCTGATTATGAAGTCCATCATTCCCGTGGTCATGGCGGGTATCATAGCAATCTATGGCTTGGTAGTGGCGGTCCTGATTTCCAGCTCTGTGGCGTATAACATGTCGCTATTCAAGTAAGTTTCTCAGCAAAGCAGGGCCGCAGAGGTCCCTCGCAGGCTTGGGGATCTGACTCTCGATGGAAAGCATGCAACTGAATTCCATTCTCTGCCCTACGAGAAGGGAAATGCGTACCAGAAGTTGCACACCGGAAGGAAGAGGGTGCAGGATCAACATTCCTCGGGCCTTTGATGTTTGCCAGCAGAGGAGCAAATCTTAGGGAGAACAAATGCTTGTACACCAGTGTTTCTCAACCTTGGCAACTTTTAAGTCATGTGCAACTCCCAGAATTCCCTCATTCAGCTTTGCTGGCTGGGGATTGAAGTCCACATGACTTAAAGTTGCCAAGGTTGAGAAACCCTGCAGTACCCAAAATTTATTTACATTATTTACTGTTCATACTAGCACTATTGATTTTGGAATTTGATAACCATAGTGGGTTTTTTTTTTTTTTTAATGGAACAGAAATAGGCAGAGCTTAGGATCTTTGTCAATGCTCCACTGTTTGATAAAAGGCTTATGATTTCAGTCATATCTGTAGAATAGAGGAGGAAGATAAGTTGCCCTTAAAAGATTTTGGTGCTTTTCCCAGAGTTTTCCAAAAATGGTCATCAAATTGTAATGTTCCATGTGATGAAAAAGAATATTCTGAGGGATAATCTTTTTTTTTTTTTTTAAAAAAAGCAAATTAAACTTGTAATTGTCCCGGTCCTGTCAACCACTTAGAGTGGACGTTTTGCACATTGTTCAAAAGGCCATAATGAGCCAACCATCCAGGGGAAAAAAATCTGCATCCTTTTTGTAGTGCGCTTGGCATACCTGCCTTGACTAAACTCAGCCGTGGGTTCCTACGGCCCAGGTGGTGTCTTGCCATTAAGTGGCTCAATTGTAGGCAGGAAACCAATTTCTGTGATAGAAAACTAGGGCCCGTACTAAAAGGCAACTTGGCACAGCTCCAACCATCGTGCCAGGGTTTTTCCAGGAGGTAATCCACATCTGGAAGCTTGTAGATTCCCAGTGCCATATCTTCAGCTATTCCTCAACTTGTGACCATTCGTTTAGCAACTATTCCAAGCCACAAAAGAAAGTGACCTCTGATTGGTCCTCGCACGTATGATGCTTGCATTCTCCCCACAGGCATGTGATCAACATTGGGTGCTTGGCAACCAGCGTGTATTTACGCTGGTTGCGAAGTCCCGGGGTCACGTGATCACCATTTGTGACCTCCCCGGGAGGTTTCCGATCAGCATAGTCAATGGGGGAAACCAGCTTCGCTTAACCGCCTTGCTTAGTGACTGAAATTCTAGCCGCAATTGTGGTTATAAGTCGAGGGCTACCAGTAGTGCAGCATTGGGCGTTGTGTTCCTGAAATTGAGCAACATGACAAACAAAGGAAAGACTCTTCATCACCTTTTAGGATATCAAAACCTGAATTTATTTCCAGGACTGACTCTTGACTTGAGTCTGACTCTAGTGTCTTTACTTGCTTCTTTCGTTCATGAAGCAAAATCCTTTAAAAGGAAATAACTGATATCCAATGCAACACCTTTTAATTATTCAGAGATGCTTCATTGAAACATGTTCGTAAACTAATCCCCCTGCTGCTACGTTAGACTTGCCCGGAAGCTTCCAGGTCTGCTTAAAATGGGCTGAAACACAATCGGCTTTAAATTTTCATGAGGGGCTGTAGTTGACACTGGGAACCCACTCGTGTCTGTCCGTTCAGGAACAACTGTATTGCTTACTGTAGCTTTCAGTCTTAGAAAAACTAAGATTAATTAGAAAGGTTGAGAAAAAAAGAACATGGGTGCAAGACCGGATGGTTGGTGGCCTCATTAGAGGAAAGCTAAGAACAGCTTGCCAAGAACTTGAAGGAACAAAATGTTTTATTCTTGACAAATGAGACTTGGCCAATGGTAGGTATAAAACCTGCCAGGTTGAATATGAGATAGCAATAGCCCTTAGACTTATATATACCGCTTCCCACTGCTTAACAGACCCCTCTAAGCAGTTTACAGAGTCAGCACATTGGTCCCAACAATCTGGGTCCTCCTTTTACCTTGGAAGGATGGAAGTCTTGAGTTAACCACGATCATCTTCTTGCCATGTAGTTCTTCATAATTGGGAGCATTGGGTCAGCATACGTTTAGTACCTTGGGTTCTGCTAAGCACAGTTTACGTAGATGTGAGGTGCTCTTTAATTAGTAGCCCTTTTTGTCACAGGAGAGTAAATACGAGCCCGCTCTGCGGGAAGGTTTTAGGTGAAAGCAGCCCAGCTTTTTTAAAAAAAGGTGTCCCGAGCTGGGTCCTCTTCTGCGGCTGCTGGAAGCTGCTCTCCCAAGGTCTGGTTGGAAAGCACCAAGGCTGGAGGAAGCTGACCTCCAGAGAGGAAGTCAGATTCTTCCCCCCCTCCAGAAAAGAGTCAGGCTTTCCTGGTTGAAGCGGGTTGTTCCCAAGACACGCTGTTCAGCTTTTCTTCCTTTCCTTTCCTTCCCTTCCAGGAGCTTCCTTCAGTTGGGCGCCGGATTGAGCGTAGGCCTCAGCGGTTTGGCCGCCGGCTTTGCCATCGGCATCGTGGGGGACGCAGGTGTCCGGGGGACGGCGCAGCAGCCGAGGTTATTTGTGGGCATGATCCTGATCTTGATCTTCGCCGAAGTCTTGGGGCTCTACGGCCTCATCGTTGGCCTCATCCTTTCCACAAAAGGGTAACGGCCGCAGAGCGGTGATGGAAAACAAAACAAACTTAAAAAGTTCCAGAATTTGGGGGGAAAAAAAATGGTCTCTCCACAATGTGTACAGTTGTCATCCGTTTGGTAGTTGATCTCTTGTAAATTTGCGCAATGTATGTGACTTGTCTGTCCTCTGTGTACTTCAGTATGAAAAGCAACGAGGGCCTGCCACGAGCCTTTTCTCGCAAGGCTTGGACGGAAGCTCCTTTGCTACTTTCCATCCATTTTTGCCATTTAGAGTCCTTTATGTATAAATATAAACTAGAAAACAGTAACTTTCCTCCCCTTTCTCTCTCTCTCCATTGGATGTTTTATTTATAAGACTTGACATGTTCATACATAATGGAACAAGAGTTTTCAATTTTCCATTCTCTACACACACACACACACACACACACACACGTATATATATATATATATATTAATCTCATGCATAGATAGATTACTACACTGTGGGGTTAACTGTTAAGTGCAGAGAAATCCTTGGATGTAATTTGATTCTCAATGATTGCTGTCGTGTCTTGGTATCGGAGTGTGAGACTGTTTGTGTTTATACAGATAACAGCAAAAACGTCTGAGACACTCCTGTGTTCCCAAGTAGTAAAAACTGTATGCTCTGGCATCCAAAAGTTGTGCAGCCAATGTTGGATTTTGCAGTAATACGTTTCCAGGTAATAAAAAATTTCCTCCACCGTATCGTGGTTGCACGGTGTGTCTTGTTGTTAGTTGCCTTCAGAGGCGAGGGTCTCCAAACCCCAGTGCCATCCAACACAGCCTTCCCTTCCCCTCCCCACACCACCACCAACCACACACAGACACACACACACACACCCTGAGCTTGGGAATGACTGGACCTTACTAACAAATGGAGAGGGAAGTCGCTCAGCTTTTATGAAACTGGTCAGAGATGTCAGAGCTGGGGAAACTTGGTTAGTTTTAGCCTTGAATGTATCGGGGCGTGAACAGATTATGTGAATTCAGCCCACTCTGTTACTTTGGAGTTGATGGTATGGAACAACCCAGCAATTGGAGTAAATACTTAATAAGGCTAAATAGGTTCCCTAAAAGTAAAGTAGGAGATAAAGAACTGATGAAGGCAAGCATCCAGCCTCTTTTAATACTTTTAATATGGGCTCCTTGGTGCTGAGGTTAGTGGTATTCTTACCCAACTAGGTAACATCATCAGTGCTAGAAGGGAGTGGGGTTTGTTCTTTGTCTATACACCTTGTCAGTGTCAGTACATAGGATGAGCCAATTACATATAAAGGGTTGGCTCTCAACCCATCAAATCTAATTTGGAAAACTCTTGAAGCACAAGAAATACGTGGCACCCTTGCCAGGCACACTCTTAGTTCAGTGTTCAGAACAGAGTGGAGAGTGCTTTTCTTTTGCTTATCGCAACAAAAATAATTATTGCTTTCTGCACACTTGTGCAGGAATTTTCTGTTGGATGAAATGGAAAGAGGTGGAGATCCTTTAGGAGAATTATACTTCCAGGAAAAATGTAGCATTTCATATATAAGCCAGTTTGATGTAGTGGTGAAAGTGCCTGGCTAGAAACCAGGAGACAGGTGAATTCTAGTCTCACCTTAGGCATGAAAACCAGCTGGGCCAGTGTGTCTCTTTCTCGAACCAGCTCGCCTCGCAGGACTGTTGTGGGGAAAACAGGAGGAGGAAAATGTGTTGGATTTGTTTGCTGCCTTGAGTTATTTGTAAAACAAAAATAGATACAAATAAATAAGGAAAATCATGCACCGAAATAAAGAACAGGAAGGAAGGCTCGAGGCAGGAGCCATAATTTTCATTTTTTCATTTTATTAAATTTATATACCGCCCCATTCCAAGGACTCGGGGCGGTTTACATCTAAAAATCCCTTAAAACCATTTTAAAATTAACCTAAAATTTTTTTTTTTTTTTTTTTTTTTAAAACCCCTTTAAAAACCCCTCAGTCAGGAAAGGCTTGTCGGAAGAGTATGCTCAGGTGAGGCCTGACGTCTCCTGTGGGAATCTTATGCACTTCCCTCTTCCCCAGTAAGGCCAGCCATGCAGCCCACAAAGGAGGAATCGGATCCCTGCATTATGTATATTCTTGGTATTTCCTGGATTTTCAGGTCACGGACAACCCGGTGACTCATTCACGGTTTTCCCTCTGCTTTGCAAGCTTCAGGGATGGAAATAGATTAAGCACCACTAGCCAAAGAAACACTTTTGGGGAGGGGGGGGCAGGTTTCAGCTCGTTATTATTTAACCCTTCATCCCATTTCTATCCTAACTATCTGACCTCAGTGCTTGTCTTTTTTTTTTCATTTAAAAAAAAAAGGGCTTGGGGCAGAGAGAGATCTGCAAAGGGGGAGGGGGGAGAGGAGCTTTGATGGATCTTCCACTTTTCATTTTACACCAGAATGTGTGCTGCAGAGTGAGTCAGCCCTGCAGAGAAGAAGGGGAGGGAAGGAGAAAGGGGAACGAAGCAGCAGCAAGAGAGAAAAATAAAAATCATGGACGAGGCCACCTAAATGCCTGGGAAGGAAACTTGACATTCTTTCCTCTTAAACAGCAGCGCACCTCATCTTTCAGGGAGTTCAATCCCAGAGAGATCCTTCCCAGATCCATACGGGACACAATTCACAACATTTACCTAATGCAGGTAAAGGGGAGGCATTTTGGGGTTGGGAGGATGTATCAAGTGACAGCCTCGCTCTCCTACTTTTGCTCCGTTCCTCTGCCTTGAGATCTAGTTCCATATTTGATGTGGTTTTTGCCGAGTTTGGTGTGTTTCCCGACATTCATTCCTGGGGTGCGCATTCTTGGTCTGGAATCTGAGACGGTCCCCAAGGGCAGGGCAAAAAAAAAAAAAAGACAAGACAAGAGAAAAAAACGGAATTAACACTCCTATCAGTGGACATCCAGATCTGTTCCTTGTTGCTCAATGATTCACGCCGGGCCTCGTGACTTGGAGTCGGGCCAAGAGATTGGCTTGCATGATCTGCTGATCTGCCTGTCCTAGCAAGGGAGTGAGGAAGGAAGGAAGGAAGGAAAGGCAGGCAGGCAGGCAGGCAGGCAAGGATGGATGTGTTTGCAAACGGCTGTGGGGTTAGCAAAGAGCAATCCTCCGCTCTTTGCTTTTGGAAAATAAGAATCCCGAAGCCGAGATATCCTTTCTGCTTTAATTCCAGCATTGCTTAGCCCAAGTACGGTATGTTTTCTCTGAAAACGGCGAGTAATGATGATAAACCTTAAGCCAGTCGCAAACCATCTGGGTCGTTATCCCAACCACCCTTTCAAGCAAATTAAGAGACTGGTTCGGAGGATTTTATTTTATTTTTTTTCTTGTTTGGGAGATGGGTTGTTATGGTTTCATTTCCCTCAAAATGCTCAGTGGAAGCAAAAGAAAAAAAAGGGAAATTTTGCCGTGAGGCTATTAGCATCCCGCTTGGTTTGCAGCTTCTCCCCGAGTCAGTCGTGGCTCCTGTCCTTGCTGCCTCCGTCACGAGAATGTCAGAAGCTTTGATTGATATGCAGGTCTGTGGTTAGAAAACCCTTTGGGGATGTGGGCCGAGCTCTTCTCAAGTAACCCAGAGCAGATGTTTTTGCTGGTCACTCTCAAACTGACGCAATGCTGCAGCGGGAAGCTCTTGCCTGTACTATTATTCTGTTATGCGCCTTTGATGCTTCGTAGTAGTTTTCTCATTAAAAAAAAACACCTTAAAAAATCTGTCTTGAGATGGAACTGCCTGACATTAAAATGGAGATGTGGTCTCAAAGAATAAATTAAGCTGTTATTAAACCCACACAGGGCTGTTCTCTCTGCCCCTTCCTTCCTTTTCCCCTATCCCCAACCTAAGTCTAATTTCACGCCACCAAATTGATTTATCCACACATCATTTTCTATATGTTATCTGTTCTCCTTTTCTCCATGGGAAGAAATGAAATGGATAGGTGTATTTCAGACAGCATTTTTAGGGTTCTCTGGGCTGTGCGTGAACATATTAGACTCTGCCACCATGAAACAACACAAAAGATAAGTTCATGTTGTTAACATGCCACGCTTTATGCTGAGCGTTATAAATGCCCCCATTTCTATTCCAGGATACTTGGGCTGATTTCATCCTTCCTGTTAAATACAGCAGTCTCACTAATGTTGGTTTAGTATGTGTGAAAACGTCTGTTAAGACTTAAGTGTTATCTGTGAATCAAGTTGTTATCTGTGATGTATAAAACAGCATCACTTAGGAGAAAAACACCATGTTCAGTACCTATTCTGCACCTTAATTGCTAGGAATAGATTCTTAACCGACAGAAACATTCATCGTGCACATTAACAGGGCCTTCACAAAAACGACAGTAAAAGCAACACCACCTGTTTCTACACATGCACATTGCATAATGTATTTCATGTTACAGTATAAGCCCTCTATACAGTTTAGGAGTAACTCAAAAACTACTACCGCCATTTTTGTGCTTTATTACTATTTCAGCCACTGAGGATCCAATTGATTGCCCTGGGATAGAAATGCAACCAATACTTACACGCCTACATAAAATGTCTTTATGGATTTTTTAAATCGCAGCTTAAAAACTACCCAGTTATTATTGGGAAGGAAATGGATGATGACGCGTACATTTTCTAAATAAGGATGTGAACAACTCGATAAAACCTGCAGACTGATAACTACATCTGGGACAAGAGGCAAGGTACATCAAAAGAATGTTGGCTATAGGCTAGTTCAAAAGCCAGTCAATATTTGGCTTTTGACGTTTATTTTGCCCTTGAACCAATGCCTAACCGTTTTTCCACTTTTTCCTGCACCTCAAAGATTGGAGAGCATGAAGGCAGATGACCACTCAAAAAAAAAAAAAAAGAATCCAACATCTTAAGAGAATCTTTTATTAAAATATTATAACCTGGTCCCCATCCAAAGCTGAATATCATCAGTAAAACAGAACAAGCTATGTTTGTATCACATTTAACCAGGTTCCTGGATTAACTAATGCTCTAGGACAGGGGTGTCCAAGTTTAGCAACTTTTAAGATCTGTGGACTTCCAACTCCCAGAATTGCCCAGCCACCACAAAACTGCCCTGCCTGCGAGTATGGAGATACATAAAAAAAAAAACCCGCCCCAAAATGACATGACTCATTAAAAAAGTATATAACAAAAACGATGGAAAAGCATTAAAAACAAAAACCACACAACAAAATAGCCCAAAAGGTAACCACAAAAAACGATGGAACAGCATTGAATAAAAACACAAATACAGATAAGTCCTCAACTTGCAACCCTAACTGAGCTCGAAATTTCCATTGCTAAGCCAGTCAATTACCTGAATTTTGACCCCATTTCTTGCCACAGTTGCTAAGTGAATCACTGCAACTGTTCATTACACGGTCGTTAAGTGAATCTGGGCTCTGGCTGGTTTTGCTTGTCAGGACGCAAAAGGGGAGTCCCATGATCCCCGGGACGCTGCAACCGCCATAAACGTGGATCGGTGGCAAGCATCTGAACCTCGGTCACGTGACCGTGAGGATGCTGCAACGGTCATAAAAGGGGAGAAATGGTCCTCCTTTCTGGGCCGTTGTAACTTTGAACTAAACGAACGGCTGCAAGTCACCCCCCCAAAAACGTTGCACACACACAATCATTAAAAACCATTACAATCAGCCCTTTCGAAAAGCCGCCGTCTTGCAGGCTCCGCGCCCCCAGACCCACACACCGATCCCATCCCGGATGATGGGGCTTGTAGTCCACACCCACCCTCGCCCCCCTTACGCCTTTTGCGCATGGCTACGACCTCGCCAAGATGGCGGCGCCCGACGAAGCCGCTGCCGCTTCCTTCCCTTCCCTTCCCATCATGGCGGCTCCCCGCCGCCGGTCACGTGACGCTCCCCAGAGGGAGATAGGGCCCCCTCCCTCCTGCCCCGTCAGCTGACGTGCAGGGCGAGGTC
This sequence comes from Oxyrhabdium leporinum, assembly GCA_032468155.1. NCBI lineage: Eukaryota > Metazoa > Chordata > Lepidosauria > Squamata > Cyclocoridae > Oxyrhabdium > Oxyrhabdium leporinum. The sequence goes on along the minus strand of JANHFL010003872.1, from coordinate 198,469 downwards.
ACGTGACCGGGATTGGGAACTTGCGGGCAGCCCCGGAGGAGAGAAGTTGGCGGCGGGCTGGGAAAAGGCTCGGCGGGAGCCGGGTAAGCCCCGGGCGGCTGCTCCTCGGCACCTTCGGTCTGGGGGCGGCGGCCGCTTCCCCCCTGCCCTCCCCCGGAGAAGAGTTCCCAGCCTTCCCGAGTGGTTTGGGGGACCGGGGTGGGGCGGCGGCGCGGGCTCTTCCCACTGCAG
>JANHFL010003872.1:153648-166857 GCA_032468155.1 Oxyrhabdium leporinum | reverse complement strand
TCTATCTATCTATCTATCTATCTATCTATCTATCTATCTATCTATCTATCTATCTATCTATCTATCTATCATCAGATTTTAATCTTCGTAAGCTGCCTGGAGTCACTTAGAGCGAATTGGGCGGTCATGTACATTTTCTTAAATAAATAAATTCTTTTTTAAATGCTGGTCCTTTGTTAACCTTATCCCATTTCCTTCCAGAGCAGTTGGTGATACACACTCTCTGGAATCACCCATTCCCGAAGCAGGAGATCCTAACTGTAGCCCTATTCAGCCGTAAAGTCCGACTTCCATATGGCACTCTAAATATTGCCGAGAAACTAGAAGACAGTTTAACGTGGAACCCTGGGGTGGACTTTCAAATACCCTCTATATCTAGGAAAAGAGAAAGGTGAGCAGAGCATCTTGCATTCCTACAAGTGTCTTGTTATTTCTACTCCTATTCTGCATTTCTTTCTGTAAAAACTAGGGAGGGTCCCTTCTGAGACTTTGCCACGCCCACATTTTTTCTGTGGGCTCGGTTGCCTCTTATGCAACTACTCCCTAGTCTGCGGCACTTCCTCCTTCTCCCAAGGTCATTCTCACATACCATTAAAGGTGAAAGTAAGATAAACGTTTCCTCCAACCAATTGTGTTCAACTCTAGGGGTGGTACTCATCTCTGTTTCCTAGCCAAGGGAGCCAGCGTTATCCGAAGACATCTTCGTGGTCATATGGCCAGCACAACTATATGCTGAGGTGCACGGAACACAGTTGTCTTCCCACTATTTATTTATCTACTCGCATTTGTACCTATTTATCTACTCGCATTTGCCTGCTCTTGAACTGCTAGGTGGGCCAGAAGAGGAGGTCACACCGTCACATGGTGCTTGGGTCTCGAACTGCCAACCTTCCGATCTACAAACCCAGTGTCTTAACTGCATTTATTGAAATCGTTCCCTAGCATCATCCTTTTAATATCTGCCTGTAAATGTTTGGTCCGCATGTAATGTTTTGCTTGCTACAAATGTTTTCTGTTTGCTTTTTGTTTCCTTGCAGAATCTGGTCATTGAGTTACTGCCCTTTTTGCAAGGAAACCTTTCTCATCTCCGACCCCACCCCAGGGATGGAGAACAGCTGTCCTCAAGAATCTCTGTCCTGGGATCTTGAAATGTGCCTATGGACACCTAGTAAGTAGTCTTTTTTGTCTCACATGCAACTGGAGGGAATGAGGTCATCCCTTGTGTGATGGAATGTGGTGAGGAGGCAGATCTTGAGCAGGGAGGGCTGCAGTCCAGAGATCCTATGTGAGAGAAAGAGGGTGAAGACAGCCTCTCCTCAATACTTCCCAGAGTATATTGTAGATGCAGACAGTACAGTCTTCAGTCTGGCAAATGTTGTATGTTGCCCATAATCAGGTGCTTAAGATGACTACAGGTGTGAAACAATAAGGAACTCAGCCTGGAAGAATCACCACATGTTAGTCCTGGTTTGGGGCCTGACACGTGGTGACTGAAGAATTCTGGGAATTGAAGTCCACACATAGTAACTGAGGGATTCTGGGAGTGGAAGTCTACACCTGATGTGATAGAATGTAAGGAGGAGCTGGATTTCCAGGAGGGAAAGTGGGTGAAGGCAGCCTCTCTCTAATAGTTCCCAGAGTACATTGTCAATGCAGATAGTAGAATTCTCAGTGCGTCAAGATTTTTGTCAATGGGTGTGAAACAATACTCAGCTTGGAAGAACTGCCACATGTCATTCTTAGTTTTGGGTTCTTTTCCCAGAAGGAGACATGGTGCTACTGTAGATGCTGCAGACACAACGCAGAAAAAGAGTCTTGGCATCATTGGACCATGTCAAAACCCACTACTAGTTTTTTGTGGGGTGGGTTGTTTTTGTGTTTTCTTTTCTGTTTGCCTTTAAGTCAGTTTTTGATTCCTGACAGTTGCATGGACTAGTTCTTGCAGTTTTCTTGGCAAGGTTTTTCAGAGCTGATTTGCCCTTGCTTTCTTCTTGGGGTTGAGGAACAGTGACTGGCTGAGAGTTGCCCAATTTCATGGCTAAAGTGGGATTAGAACTCATGATCTCCCATTCTCTAGCCTGGTGCTTTCCCCACTACACCAAGGGCTGGGATGTTTTTTTTTAAAAAATACATTTTTAATGTATGGTTTTTACATTATTGTTATATATTAATGTTGTATATTGCCCAGAGTCAGGTGCTTAAGATGGCTATTCTTCTCTTGGTAGACTGTTCCCTCTGGCTCCAAAATCCACAGCTACAAGCTCACTTGAAACAGACCCTAGTGAGATCCATGGAAGACAGATGTTTATGTGCTATCTCTCTCTGCGCTCTGCAAGGTTTGTGTCCAACAAATCTTCTTTTTTTTTAAAAAAAATAGAGTCATATTGATTGATATTGCTTCCCGATTGATATTTCTAAGGACAATACATTCATGCTGGAAAAGTCACAGCCAGTGTAAATAACGTTATGGCTTTCAATCTGCACCTCTGTTTCTGAACTTTTCAAGCTAAGATGGGGACTCTCTGGTGACCCAGATTTTAATATATTTCTGTGCCCATCATTCCCTGTCAGAAAAGCCAAATGATCACGATGGTGGAAGCTACTATCTAACATAGTCTGGAAGGACACAGATATTTCTCCCTTGGTTTTAAGCAGGGATGCAGAAACTGCTCGCCCTAAACAGCCTAAAATGCGGTGCCCAGAGCGCCTATAAAAATTGCCCACTATCACATTTTGCAATTTTTAATGAGAAAGGAGAAATTATTCTCTGTATAGGGAATAACCGTATTGCCAGTGTTTTTCTTTCGATTTTAAATTGTCTAACAATTTAGCAATCAAGGCAAATGTTTCCCCTGTCCAGTTATGTCCAATTCTAGGGCAGAGTGCTCACCTCTCTTTCCTAACCAAGGAAGCCAGCATTGTTTGAAGATGCTTTCATGGTCAGGTGGCCAGCATGGCTATATGCCAAAGGTGCATGGAAAGCTGTTACCTTCCCATGAAGTGGTACCTATTTATCTACTCGCATTTGCCTGCTTTTGATCTGTTAGGTGGGTAGGAGCCAGAGCGAATAACAGGAACTCATCCCATCATGCAGTGCTCGGGTCTTGAACCCAGGGTGTCAGCTTTCCAGTTGGCAAGCTTAGTATTTTTAACCACTGAGCCATCACGCAATAAATCAGTTTAGTTGGACTTTCACATGTGTGCCTGACCTTTCAAGCCTGACTAGCTAACCAACTTTCTTGTCTTTCCACAGAACTGAATTTCACCTGCTCTGATACCACATTGAAACTGTCCGGTCGGCTGCTGGCCACATCACCGGAAGAGCGCCAGCTCCTTATCCAATGGCAACAGAAATTCTCCTTGAGTTCCCAACCATTTTCTGCGGGTGGGATATTCCTCAGAACTAATGCACCCTGCACATCTTCCAGTGAACTGGTACCAATATCTAAAGGTGAACGGGTCAAAGATTTGGTGGCTGCAATCTTTTATTTTTATGGATTTTTTTTCAGTGTAAATTTTATAGAGGAAACCCTAACCCACCCCCCGAGGATCAAATTATGAATGAAGGGTCTTCTTCTTTTTTTTTTGCAATGCTCTGAATTGAAAAATAAACTGTCATGTGATCTAGATAAATTAGATTTAGAAACCTCGTGACTGTTAAAATACAGGGCATTTCATTCTGTACCAAAACTATTCATTCAGAAATGAGTTGATCCCACCTAGCAATATTCTGAAAAGCTCAGTCTGTATATCAAAAGACATTCTGATCTAATTTTTTTAAGAACTTCAGCATTATGACTGATTGTCAGTTTTACTTTTGGGGATTCAAAGCTCCCCAGAGTGTTTTCTTGTTTTAGGTGCACTAGTCGGATAGTTGACGTTGATTTCATAAACCATTAAAAGAAACTATGGATGAACTTAGCCCTTGTATTAATAATACCTTTTCCCCTCTTTTTCCACAGCTTCATTTCAAGCCTGGGAATTTGCTTTTTTGATCTTGGGTTCCATTTTGCTCATACTGCTATTAATCGGTGGAGCTGTCCATTGTATGAAAAGGTAAAAAAAAAAAAAAAGCTGCTTTTCGGGATTTGTGTTAAAACCAAATCTAAACCTAACAACATTTATTCCAGTATGAACCTGACTCCATCTTCCTGTATGGGCATCTTGGCCATTAATTCCTTTAATGTCTGTTTGAAGTTATAACGGCACTGGAAAAAGTGGCTTAGGTCCATTTTTCTCACAACCGTTGCATCCCCATGATCAGGTGATCAAAATTCAGGTGCTTAACAACTGGCACAAATTTATGACAGTTGCAGGGTCCCGGGATCATGTGATCACCTTTTGTGACCAAAGGGGAAGCCATAGTAAGAGCATATGATTGTGGAGATGCTTTAATATATTTCAGGGGTGGTCGTAAGTCATTTTCTCCCCCAGTGCTGTCATAACTTTGAAACGGCTGTTAAACAAATGGTTGCAAGTTGAGGATTATTTGTATTTATTTACTTATCCTGCCACATTTCCGATATTCTTCGCCAGAGCTCAAGTTCCAGCTTCCTTGATGCTTTTGCTGACTGTTTTTGTGTGTGTTTTTGCCTGTTGTGGCCCCAATATCTAAAAATTGTAGTACAAACATGAAAATGTGTTTTAGCAGTTCTTCCTCTTTCTAAAAGTGTGGCCTCAGTCAGGCTCGATGGGGAAATGCTTGCATAATACTTCAATAGAAATAAATGCAAATATAATCATCACCTATACAACATACTATTGTATAGAGAGCATACCTTTCTAGCGTGCTCCTATGTACTTTATACAGAAGATTAAAAACTGTAGAAAAGTAACTGCATCCATAACAGCCAGAACATTAGAATTGTTTATTTTACTATGCTTTGTTAAATCACCTAGCTCACATATAAATTTAAACCATTAACCACATATTTTTATGTGTGTGTTTTTGCATTCTTGCATTCTTAAAAGGCAGATTTCAGATTTCAACATGTCCTACTACTCTCCTAACCTATTTCCTTCTGGGTTTTTCAGACAGCAGAATTACAACAACATTGAATTGAGTGATCGCTGTGAGATTATTTCAGCCATTTGACTCTACCAGGAAGCACCTCCATAAAGAAAAGGCTATTTTGGGATCTAATGAAGAGTTAAAGCTCAGAAGAACATTCCAGCCAACTGACCAGTGTAAATGGATCAAATTCCTGGAGTATTTATTTTGAGGATGATGTTTTTCTCTTCTCCCATGGAGTGTGAGAAAACCTACCTCTTTGTTTCTACAAGCATCTCTCACTGCCAGATTGGGTGAAAAACTGGTGGGGGTGCCATGATATTTTCCCCACCCACCATGAAAAAATAAATGTGTAGCCAAAGTGATTATTTCCTGCCCCCAATTTGTCACTGGGGGTAAAGTGCTTTGCTCATCACAATCAGAGAAAGAAAGGGAGAGAGAGAGAAAAAAGAAGAAAAGCGAGAAAGAGGAAAAGAGAGAAAGAGGAAAAAAAACAGAGAAGAAAAATATTTTTTTTAGCAGCAGAAAGCCTTGGATTTTTTCAAAGAGGAAAGGAGTTACCTTACCTTCATGAATTGTTAATTGGATCTAAAGTGGCTTTGCTCCTCCTAAGGAATGAACTGTCTTAGTTATGAGGTGTGTTGCCACTGACAATGAATGCCTCAAATGTGTTTGTGAAAGGGGACCTCTCTTAGGGGAAGGTGCCTGCTTTCCAGGCAGAGAAAGTCTCAGGTTCATTTCCTAGTACAGGAAAGATCAGTTCAGGCAAACATTTTCACAAAGCTGTTGATTCAGCTGACATTTTAAACTGTGGGCAAAGAGGTGACTGGACTCCAGGCAGGGTCCTATTCTCACCTTCCATTTTCTAAGCAACGGAAGTCAGTACGTAGGCAAAAGGAAAATAAATAAAAAGATCACCCTTGTCCAAATATTCCACTTTCCCCAGAAGGAAACTCAGGAATTTGTATAGTAAACCATTGTTTGTAGTTTTCACTTTGCTCTCATAGCTATCAACTCTGCAGACTTCAATTTCTTATGGTCCTTGTTTTTGCTGTCCTTAGGCTGGAAATTTGTTTATCTTGTTTATGGTTTATGATTGTATTTTATTCTGTTCATGAGCCACGGGGAGTCGGAATGACTGGGTGGCATACGAACGGACTGAAAAATAAATAAAAAGTTGGGAATCCAAACACAGCTTGCTGATTGATTTTTCAGTTATGAGACCTATCGAGAGATCTGAAGTTTCTCCTGACAATACTTTAGAGCTTTTCCCCCTCTTTTTCAACTTTCTTTGGAGATGGATGGCTTGATCTTTAGTTCTCCCTGTCGCAATTAAAGCAGGAGTCTTACACAAATGAGAGAATACCTTTGCTTTGCTATACTATACTAGTTATGCTAAGCAACTGAGACCTTCAGCACTAGGGAGCTGTCAACTAGAAGCACATACGTGTGGCTGAAGAGGAAGAGATAATGTTCATCTTGCACTACAGGTAGTCCTCGACTTACAATCATTTGTTTAGCCACAATTCAAGGTTATTATGGCACTGAAAAAAAGTGATTTATGACCAGTAAACAAAGGGGTGGGGTTCACACAACATGCTTTATCACAAAGTAGTAATACTTTGACAATCATATGTGAGTAAGAGCCATTTTGGGGTAGTGGTTAAAGCACCAGGCTGAAAACCAGGTGACTGTGAGTTCTAGTCCTGCTTTAGGCATGAAGCCAGCTGGATTCATCTGAAAACTGCTGTGGTGCTAGTATGATCTGCAACATCTGGAACCTGCTGCGCTGCTGGCATGGTTTTCTGCATCATTTGGAATCTGTTGTGCTGCTAGCACGGGCTTCCGCAACATCTGGAACTTTTGCTGGATGCTAGCACTCTTCTGCAAGATCTGGAACATGCTGTGGTATTAGTGGTCTCCCGAAACATCTGGAACCTACTGCGTGGTGCTCTGTAAAATCTATGGCAGTGGTGCTAAGCCCTTCCGTTTCCCAAGTTGATCCACCCTCTCCCCGAAAAGATGAAGAGTGCTATGTCATACAACTCCCATGACTCCAAACCATGGGAGTTGATGACAGTTGTGGTCCAACCCATCGGGCGAGCTTCGGCTGTTTGTAAAAAACAAAAAAGTGGATGTAAAAAAAAAAAAAGAAAAGTGGAGTGTGTTGGGTTTTTGTTTTTTTTACAACTTAGAACTTGGAATAACTTTATTGTCAATTTGAATGTACACTAATTAAAATGAAATTTCGTTGCATACAGCTCTCAAAGGGTCTCCCCCTCAATATGCACCGATTGTTCTCGTGGTTTTGCATGCACTCATCCCTGCAAATCTAGCTTTCCTGACATTCTGCTAAAAGCCAACCCACTAACAGCGAAATTCACGGGTATGGCCCTTTAAAAAAAACAAAAGGGAGGAGTCGTAACCGTGGAGACAGAGGCATCTAAGATTCCCGCGCCTTTTCCCTGTCGCCGTCTTGACGCCATCCGCCTGCGCCATCCGCCTGCGCCCAACTCTGCGGAAGGCGGCAAACGACGTCACCGCGAGCGCGACGGAGGAGCAACGGGCGATATCTGAGGATGTAAGTAGCGGAGAGGCGCGAATCCGTCGCCATCTGGCTCGGGGACGGCCGCGAGAGCGCCGGGAAGCGGTTCGCCGGGCCGCCGAGGGGCTTCTCAGCAGGGTCGGCGTGGTGGAGGAGCGTGAGCCCGCCTCGGGAGCGCGGGAGGCCCGGGCGGAAAGCGGGGAGGGGAGGCTCCTCTGAAGCCAAAGGACGGGGCGGCGTGCGGGTGGGTGACGTAGACCCTAAGCTGGCTCCGCCCCCCTTTGGCCCTTGCTCAGAGCAAGTTCCTTGTTTCGGGGGGCTGACGGAGCTGCTCCCCTCTTTTTTCTAGGGTGGGGGGAAGAAGGAAGGGATCCATTGTAGATCTCGAAAGTAATTTTTGCCCCACTTTGCAGGCAAATGCTGCCCTGTGAGGTTTTGCATGGTTTGCTGTTGCTATTGCAAAATTTTTAAAAAAAGGGGGGGAAGGAAACCTGATTTATTCCACTTTTTTGAAGCGAGGAGAGGCTGTTCTGGGCCCCCCTTCGATTTTTATTTTATTTTTTAAAAGCGCATCATGCACCACTTCAACCCAGTTGGATCCTGCGTGGTTTTCAGGGTGCACAATAAGGGTGAATAATGGCGGAGATATAATAATAAATGTATAGAAAATTCGGGGCTTGCATTGGGTGGCTTCCAAATGGTCCGCCAACTTCCCCAAAGGCCCTATGGGTATCTGATAAGAGAGGCTGGAATTCAGAATAAAAATCTTAACGGAGGTGCTTCGTTTTTGTGACTTGTATTCCTTTCGTGGTTAAGGAGCTAAGGGAAACCGAGATAGTGGTGGAGGCTGCTATGTGGGTTGAAATAAAACTAGGATAAAGAGAGTAGCACTGAGTTAAAGTGAATGTTATCTGGCTGTTTTTTTTTATTGTGCAGTAAGAAGATATCTTGTTCCATCTCTTTAAAAAATAATTAAATTGCAGGTTTGTTTATATGCCGACAGGGTGACTCTCTTAATGCCTGCCTTCCAGATGAGTGCTTACACAGCATTCCAAACTAACATATTTCAGTAGCTAAATGGTGAAATAATTTCATACTGCCTGTTGTGGCCCCACTATCTAAACAATTGTAGTACAAGCTTTAAAATATGTTTAGCAGTTCTTTCTCTTTCCAAAAGCATGACCCCAATTAGGTTTGCTGGAGAAATGCTTGCGTATACTTCAGTAGAAATATATGCAAATATAATTTTCACCTATACAACATACTATAGTATAGAGAGAGTATCTTTTAGCATGCTGCTGTGTACCTTATACTGAAGATTAAAAGCTGTAGAAAAGTAATTGCATCCATAACAGCTAGAACATTAGAATTGTTTATTTTACTATGATTTGTTGAATAACCTAGCTCACATATAAAGTTCAGCCACTAACCACAGATCAGGCTTGGTTGGATCACACTTACCCCAAGCTCTTTAAGCAGGAGCTGTAAGTTCGAGAGCTCTGCCCCCTCCCCCAATTTTATTCATATTTTATTTTTAATTTAGTTTCCTATTTAAAGATCCCGTCCATATTTGCATCAGAAGCTCCTACAAAGCTAACCAAAGGGTGCTTCTGGGTTGCAGGTGACAACACCATTGCGAAGGGGACGCCAGAATGCCCAAAAGTACACAATCTTTGAGGAGGCTCCTTTCATGTGTCTCCCCCCACCCTCCCTTATTTAAAAATACAATTCTGGGAAATTTCTAGGCAGAAAAACCTTTTTACGATTATGGCGAAAAACCTGTATTCATTCTTTGTTTAGTATTAGAGGTCCTTAGAAGATATTCAAATACAGTATCTTGCAAAATGCACAATGTAGATCAGGGTTTCTCATCTGAGCAACTTTAATTTGTGTGGACTTCAGTTCCCAGAATTCTCCAGGCAACCAGCTCCCAGAATTCTCCAGTCCACACAAATTAAATTTGCTCAGATTGGAAACACTGATTTAGATTGTTCAGCAGGTGCCATTTTCAGCCAGGTAATTTGCTGTTACGTCCACCCAGTGCTTTGGGGACTACAGTGCTTTGCATGAATATTGCTTAGTATCACTGCCATTCTTATCAAGTAGGATTTTTTTTTCCCTTCTGGCTATGTGTTAATTGTCTCTCAATGCTTTTATCTTGTCACTAGGCTGCTCTCTGGAGCTTCTTGCACTCGCTTAGGGATCCGTTAGAAGTAAGCTTTCAGATAAGTGAGGCCCCCCACAGAGCTGCTTTGGGACTCGGAAGGGGAAAATGGAACTGTCAGGAATGAAAAAGAAGAGTTTGCTAGCCATCAAAGAAAATAATAAAAAGTCCAGCACTAGGTAACCACATCTGAATTTTCAAGGCCTAAATTCTCCCAGGAACTGGAGGGAGGGGGTGAGAGGAGGGGGAGAGAGCTTTGCAGCCTCCTAGGACTTTCCTGGAGAGCATGCGTACAGACAGGACTCGACTTAACGACCACAGTTGAGCCCAACACTTCTGTTGCTAAGCGAGGCAGTTAAGTGAGTTTTGCCCCATTTTACGACCTTCCTTGCCACAGTGGTTAAGTGAATCACTGCGATCGTTAAGTTAGTAACACCATTGTCAAGTGAATCTGGTTTCCTCGTTGACTTTGCTTGTCGGAAGGTCACAAGAGTTATTCACCTTACCCTGAGACATTGCAATGGTCAAAAATAGTTACTAAGCGTCCAAATTTTGACCATGAGGATGCTGCAATGGACCTAAGTGTGAAAAATGGTCATAAGTCACTTTTTTTTCAATGCCACTGTAACTTCAAACAGTCACTAAATGAACGGTCGAGGACTATCCGTAATTAGAAACGCTTCTCTTTGCTCCTTTCCACACATGGCTCTGCCTTTCTTTAAACCTGCTCTATAGAGGCTGGAAATTTTGTGACATCATGCTTTTGTTGTATGGTGGCCTAGAGGTGAAGCTCTCGCCTCAAGATCAGGAGGCTGTGAGTTCAATCCTAGGTAGAGGCAGATATTTCTCTGGGCACAAGGAGAATATATCTGCTGATTATAACTCCGTATTGGCGACAGGAAGGGCATCCGGCCAATAAACACTCAGCTCCATTCAGTTGCCCACACTCCACCCCGCAAGGGATTATGGGGTCATTAAAAGGAGATGATCATGCTTTTGTTTGGCAACTGAAGTTAGAAGATAACTTTCTGCCCTTTTTGTTAAAGGGCTCCCTCTCCAAGCAAGCGCAAAGACCGGACCGAAGAAAAATCCAAGGACCGGTCCAAGGACAAACCAGCCACAAAGGAGTCCGGCGAAAAGGACCGTGGGCGTGACAAAACCCGCAAAAGGCACAGTGCCTCCAGCGGCAGCAGCAGCACCAGGTAAACGGACTCCTAGCATCCTTGAAAAAGTGTAAATGCAGGGCCACATTGTTGGTTCTGAGGAGCTAGAAACTCACTTCCTGAGGAGTTCCGGCGGGGAGACAGAGTTTCAGAGTTTACTTTAAAGCTTATCCCCTAACTGGATATGGGGCCCCAATGATGGGAAGGGCCCTGTTTCCTGTCTGTGTGAACAGGGATAGTAACAGTTTTACGTGGTGTCTTACGTATTTACGTGGTACTGTTGGACTAGTTTTGATTGTTTTTATCCTTTATGGTATGCACTGCCCAGAGTCACTTGTTGAGATGGGTAGCTGTAGAAATCAACCAACTTTAAATTATGATGTTATGTATTTCCATTCACCGTGGGATGAGGAGTTTTGGAGATAGTGACCAAGAAGGGTCTTCTACTCGTCTGGTCTTAGCCTCCCCTTCTTGCTGTAAGGTTTTGATAGAAACGATCCCTTTCAAAAAATATTACTTCAATTCCTCTTTCTTGATGTATGTGTGGGGTTTATGAGGGCTCCTTGCAAGCGCTCTAGATCCCGGGAGTTGATTCTGCTCAGTTTTGGTGACACATTTGCTGCTTGTCTTCTGTCAGGTCTCGGTCCAGTTCCACCTCCAGTTCAGGGTCAAGTTCCAGCACTGGGTCCAGCAGTGGCTCCAGTTCCTCTTCTGCATCAAGCCGTTCGGGAAGCTCTAGTACTTCCCGGAGCTCCAGCTCCAGCAGTTCTTCAGGCTCTCCCAGCCCTTCCCGGCGTAGACATGACAATCGGAGACGGTCCCGTTCCAAGTGAGTGGCATTGCCTGGGGGAATGTGATCACTCTGGACTTGGGAGTTGGGGACTAGTTTTCACCCGTTGCTTTAAATCGGAGGTTACCAGACTCTTCGGTTCATTGAGTTTCAGATTATTCATTATTTTAATAGTAATATGAATATTAACAAGTAATAATAATGACAACATTGATCTTGGATAGTCCATTAACCCTTGGAGGTGATGCTGGCCGCTCTGGAGAGCTCTGCTTTATTTATTATTTATTTATTTATTTATTATATTTATATACCGCCCCATTCCGAAGACTCAGGGCGCTTTTAATTAAAACAATACAATGTACAGGTTAAAAATTAATTAAAAAGCATTAAATTCGGCTGTGACCCGTTTAAAAGATTTTTATAAACTTTTAAATGTTAAAACCCCGTTTAAATTAATTAAAAAGCTTTAAAAACCCCTCAGTCAGGATCTTTAAATCTTTGTTGGTGCAATTGTTGAAAATGACAAGTTGATTGTGTTTACCTGAAATGATAAGTTGTCAACAAAGAGTTATAATGCAGAACATTTTAGGCAAGACCCTCATTGTGGCCCAGTTTTGTGTTTGAACACCCCAAGTTCCTTATATAATTTTGTAGAATGTAAATGCCAGATTTTTTTTCCTTTTTTTAAAAAAACTAACTTTTTAAAAGACCTAAAAACCAGGAGTTCGCTAGCACCTTTTACGACTAGCACATTTTATTAAAAGGCAAAAGCTTTCAAGAGATGTAGCTCCTTTTATCAGATGCAGAGTGGCTAGACTGATGCAGGATTTAAACTGGGGTGAGGTAGGAGGCAGGGAGGGGATGATAGTTTTATTTATGCGGATGTAAACTGGGGTTTTTTTAATCACATTGCAATTGTTAATTGATAAGGTACTTGTAATCACATGAATTTGCATAATCAACTTATCTGTCTTACCCCATTTTAAATCCTACCTCTAACTGCTCTGCATCTGATGATGAGAACTGCAGCTCATGAAAACTGATGCCTTTCAATAGCGTTTATTAATCAGAAGAGATGCTACCAAACTACTGGGGTTTTTTTTGCTACCATAGATTTAACACAGCTGTCTTCCTATCATGTCTGAAGATCCAGCATTGAAACGTACATCATTCAGACACACTGTTGTTTAAATAGCCTGCCGTTTAAATGGTAGCCAGCAACTGACTTTTACCACAAGCCTGCTCATTAGAAAATAATCTCTTTTTCCCCCCAGATCTAAACCACCCAAGAGAGATGAAAAGGAACGGAAGAGGAGGAGTCCCTCACCTAAGCCCACCAAAGTTCACGTCGGGAGGCTTACCAGAAATGTCACAAAGGTAATTGCAACCAGGCACTTAAATTGGATTCAAAAAGAAAGAAAAAAAATAAAACCCCGAAGGAGCAGAATCAAAGGCATCATTATTTATTTATTTATTTATTTTTACATTTATATACCGCCCCATTCCGAAGACTCGGGGCAGTTTACAGCTTATAAG
>JANHFL010003872.1:106810-123520 GCA_032468155.1 Oxyrhabdium leporinum | reverse complement strand
CCCCCCCCAAAAAAAAAAAAAAGATGTTGAGACTCTAGAAAGAGTGCTGAGAAGAGCAACAAAGACGATTAAGGGCCTGGAGGCTAAAACATATGAAGAACGGTTGCAGGAACTGAGTATGTCTGCTTTGATGAAAAGAAGGACTAGAGGTGACATGATAGCAGCGTTCCAATACTTGGGGGGCTGCCCCAAAGAAGAGGGGGGTCAACCTATTCTCCAAAGCCACCTGAAGGCAGGAGAAGAAGCAACGGATGGAAACTAATCAAGGGGAGAAGCAACCTAGGACTAAGGAGAAACTTCCTGATAGAACAATTAGTGGAACGAATGAGAAGTTTGGGTGCTCCATCACTGGAGGTTTTGAAGAAGAGACTGGACAGTCACTTGTCTGAAATGGTCTAAGGTCTCCTGCTCGGCAGGGGGGTTGGACTAGAAGACCTCCAAGGTCCCTTCCAGCTCTGTTATATTCTGCACTCCGTACCCACCCTGGGCTGAAGGATACCTTGTGGTAGAGCGTCACAGCTTGGTCCATTTGTTCTCCTCTTCCTTCGTAGTAGCGGGCGGCTTCTATCATGTCTTCTGGGGAACTGAGAAGAGCCAGGTTCATTAACTGGTCATCCAGCTGGTTTTCCTGGTTTAAACGAACAAACAAAGACACACACCTCACTTTCAGGTCTTTCGTGGGGAAAGGTCGCAGAGATGTGCAAACGTTTGGCTTCGAAGACTGCGACTCTGCTTAGGATGTTCCTTCAGCTTCCCTTCGCTTTTTACAAACCCACAAAGGTCCTCCGTCTGAGGGACGTCACTTTTTAATCGCTCCCCTAACGAGCAGCTGCTGAAGGAGCCCGTCGCTCAATGAGGACCGCTTGTAATTGAGAGTCGGATGATAAAAGCCCCATCCCTTTTCTAGACATGTGGCAACCCTGGGGGGGATGTCATTTGTCCTTTTGACAGAAAGAGTGAGATCCCGTGGCCAGCAGGCCAGCTATCGTGTTGGGTTTCTGGTGGCGTCTTCCCAGGACATTTGAAGGATCTTCAGCCACATCCGTGTGTGTGTGTTTGTGTGTGTGTGTGTGTGTGTGTGTAAACCTCCCACCTTTTGATGGAGATTGCCAAGCCCGCATCGCTCAGAAAGTCTACAGTAGTAACCCCAGCAACTCGGGGATCATTGCAAGTTGCCCGTACCTTACACAAACGGATCGCGTTGTTAAACGCTTGCGCCCGGGTGTAGAAGTGCACTGCCTGCTTGATGTCTTCGTGGCTCTCATACTGACGGGCAATGTGGTAAGAAGCCGCCCAGTTGCCTGTGGCGTTTGCTATTTCGGCAGCCTGGAGAGAAAAAAGAGAGGTGAAACCCGATGCTTTCTCCGCTCTGAGCCACACGCTGGCACCTCTGAAGGAGCATCTACGGAGAGTCTCCGTCATCCGGGACGTGGTTTTTCCAAGAGGCAAGCGGACTTCCTTGGGGTTTTCCCCCCCCCTTGAAGACGTTTGTCCCCTCCTCCCAGAAGCTTCTTCAGAACTGTAGAAAGCTTCTTGGATGAGAAGCGAAACCTCTTCAAGGAAAAACCCAGAAAGTCCGGTTGCCTCTTGAAAAAAAAAAGCACCTTTGGGACTCTAGAGGAGTAGATGAAGGGATCAAGCTATTCTCCAAAGCACCTCAAGGCCAAACAAGGAATAATGGATGGAAACGGAACAAGGAGAATAAGGAGGAATTTTCTGACAGTGAGAACAATCCACCACTGGAACAGAAGTTGCCTTCGGAAGTTGTGGGAGCTTCATCCCTGGAGGCTTTCAAGAAGAGACTGGGCTGCCACCGGCAACAAATGGTGTAGGGACTCCTGGTTGAGCAGGGGGGTTGGACTAGATGACCTACAGTACAAGATCCTTCCAACGTTATTAATCTGTTAAAAGAAAGCCAGCTTACCTTCTGGATGTTACCCAGGAAGCAATGGATACGGACCATGGAAAAATAATCCTGAGCCAGCTCATAATATTTGAAAGCCGCTTCTAAGTCTGCCTGGCCTTCTAGATATTGAGCCCACCATTTCCACAAACCTCTGGAGGAGGAAAAACAAGGGGTAGGAGGGAGGGTGGGTATCAATCGATCAACCAATCAATCTGAATCCAGATGGATGACATCTCCGCGAAGTGCTGAGCTATAAAATAGGGAGCAAATCTTGCAGGGAGGAGGAAAAACGCGGATCCAGCTGTTGTAGCTCAACCTGCTGGCAAACCCAGGTAGTCCTCGTCTTACAGCCGCTCACTGAGTGACCGTTCAAAGTTACAGCAGCACGGGAAAAGGGGACTTCCTCTCCCCCCGCCCACCCATATGGTTTTTCTCACTTAACAACCGCTGCAGCATCCCCCATGCTTGCCAAAAATTTGGATGCTTGGCGACTGGGTGGTATTGATGCTGGCAGGGTCACGTGATCCCCGAGAGCAAAGCCAGATTCCCTTCAGCACCGTGGTATTAACTGAACCGCTGCAGCGATCCGCCGAACGACGGCGGCGAGAAAGGCGGTAAAACGGGACGGAAGTCGCTGAGCGGCTGTCTCGCTTTAGCCGCGGACTAAGGGAGTTTGGGCTCCCTCGTGGCCGTCAGTCGAGGGCCACCCGCAGGAGCAGACTCAGCTTCTGAAACTGGCTCTTGGAGCGGGTAAGAGGACACTCACTTATCCTTCATCCTGTTGACGTAGCACTCCAAGGCTTGCAAATCCTCTGAAAGCATACGGGGCACTTCAAACTTGTGAGTGTCGGACTTCTCATAGCTGTGCGGGAAGAAAAAACAGGTCAGAAAACCAGGACGACCGGGGGGGGGGGAAGAGAGAGGGGGGGGGGAGAGACCAGCTGTTTCGTTTCGTTTCAGGATGAGTATTTACAATGAATGAAGAGTATTTATAATGAAGGGAGACTGTTTACAATTCAACCTCCTTGGATTTGCGAGATCTCACAAGATCGGAGCATTCATCACGCATCCAAGCGCTTCAGCGGTTAAGCGGACAGCCAACCCCATTCCTTACGGACGCTGATGATGTTACCTAGTTGGGTAATGAAACGCCCGCAAGAAAACAAGCAAGCTCAGAGAGCACCAAGGGGCTCCTCCTCCTCCTCCTCCTCCAGTATTCCCAACTGGTTCCTGCTCACCCTCCACTCCCAAGAGTGCCACATATTTCTTGTGCCTCAACCTCCCCAGTTTTCCCACTTAGGTTTGCTGCATTGAGACCCAACCCTCAAATCTCAAACCGAAGGGATTAATAACAGAATGGGATCTACTTTGGAGGATCTATCTATCTTTGGATGATGTTACCTGGTTTGGGTAATGAAACATCTGCAAGGAAACAACCAGGCTCAGAGAGGACCAAGACCCCACAGTCCTCTTCCTCAACCTCCTCCTTCTTCTCTCCTTCCTCCTCCTTGCAAACCCCACTCCCTTCTAGCACTGATGATGTTACCTAGTTGGGTAATTAAACGTCTGCAAAAAAAACACCAAGCTCAGAGAGCGCCAAGGACCTCACAATCCTCTTCCTTCTCTTCCTACAACCCCCCTTCTGTCCTTGACGTTACCTGGTTGAGTCAGGAAACATCTGCAAGAAAAGCACCAGGCTCGGAGAACACCAAGGACCCCACAATCCTCCTCCACCGTCTCCACTCCCCACCCCTTCTAGCCCCGATGACGTTACCTAGTCGGGCCACGAAACATCCGCAAAAAAACCCCACCAAGCTCGGAGAGCACCAAGGACCCCACCGTTCTCCTCCACTTCCTCCTCTCTGCAAACCCCACTCGCTTCTGGCACTGATGAGGTTGCCTAGTTGGGCGATGAAACGTCTGCAAGAAAACCACCGAGCTCGGAGAGGCCAAGGAGCCCCTCAGTCCAGAGGGAGTCTGATTGAATCCTGAGTCACTTCTGGATAAGCTCCGGCAGTTGGCAGCCTGCAAACACTTACTAGGTGATGGCAAAGTTGCGCTCCGCTATGGCTTCCAGGTGCTTGGCGTAATTGTAGTACGTGGTGCGCAGGTGCACTCGGTCCTGGGTCTCGGCTATCTCCATGGCCTTCTGCCACTGGTCTGAAGCTTGGTAGAACTTGTTCAGGAGGTCGTACCGTTGGCACTGCTGGTATAAGTGCTCGGCGTCTTCCTGGAAGGGAGACCAGACAGCTGTTAAGGGAGGGATGTCACCCCCATCACCATCACCCTCGTGGTGTATCATCATCGAGTCCTTCTTTCACTTGTACAGGTAGTCCTCGACTTACAGCAGATCGTTTCTGGAGCGCTCCAAGGCACTGAAAAAAGGGACGGGACCATTTTTTCACCCTTACGGCCTTTCCGGCATCCCTGTGATCCAAAATCCCGACGCTTGGCAAACGGTTCATATTTATGACCATCGCTGCGTCCTGGGGGGCGTCACGTGATTTCCCCTTTCTGACGAGCAAAACCAATTGGGGAAGCCAGATACGTTTAACTACCTGGTTAAACTAGCTTACGAACTGCGGTGATTCGCTTAGGAACCGAGGCGAGAAGGGTCGTGAAATGGGGACAAAATTCACTGAAGGTCTGACTTGACAACGGAAATTTGGGGCTCAGTTGTGGCCATGAGGCGAGGACCACCCCGCATTGAAAACGTTCTTGGAGATCCTACTGTCATGCAGAGGAACAAGGGCTCCTTGTTGCTCTTGGATTGTTCTCTTGCAGACGTTTCATGACCAAACTAGGTAATACTATCAGTGTCAGAAGGGAGTGGGGTTTGAGAGCAAGCCCCGCTCCCTTCCTAGCACTGATGCCCTTACCTACTTTCTGTTGGTGATACGTGTTTGAGCCCTGTACTTTGATCTGGCCTGTAGGCTAATCCGTAAAGCTAAGCTAATCTATACTGGCCCTGATGCCGTTACCTCCTTTGGGTTGTGAGACGTCTGCAAGGAAACTACCAAGCTCAGAGGACCCCTCATTTCCACCCTGAGCCCCAAATATTCTCCTTGAAGGACTGAGGAACAAGGCCCCTTTTTTTCCAAACTCTGCATTCTGACACTTTCGCGGGGTGTGTTAATTGCAGGAGGAATCCGAGGAGCCGACCGGAGACCTACAAGGCCCGAAATAGAATCATTATGACTGTAACAGGATGTTTAAATAAAAGCAAGGGGGGGAGAAGAAAAAAAAAGCACCAAGCCATCCGACCTGCAGGTCACTTCAAGAACAAGGGGGCGGCCACACGGCCGGCTCCTGCTTTTCCTGATGCTCGAGGAAACGGCTCCACATCGGCCAACTGAATTAAAGGCCCTGCTATCTCGGAAGCCATTTCCTAGCGGGGGTGTGTGTGTGTGTGTCTGTGTGTGTGTGGAAACAAAACGGGGACTTGGCAACGCGGTCGCCCTCGAACGGGACTTTGGATGTTTGGACGACGCTGAAGGAAAAGCTCGGGAGGTTGGCTCGTAAAAGTGCGCGGGGATAATATTTCTCAGACTGAGAGAAAAGCCGCTGAGCGCAGGCTGCGTCGGACACGAGGGTCAGCCCCACCAAGGGGAAAGGTCTTTAATGAGCCCGGGTTATATTGGCCAAAAAACAAATAAAATCCCAGGTGGTCCTTGCCTCACAACCGCAACTGAGCCCAACGTTTAAGAAGAGATTGGACTGCCCTCTGTCAGAAACGGCGTAGGGTCTCCCCGCTTGGGTGGGGAGGGGGTTGGACTAGATGACCTACAGTGCAAGGTCTCTTCCCACTCTGCTAACCTGTTAACTGCTGCGGCTAAGTGAAACCGGTCTGAAAGTGCGCCTGGCCCCATTCTACGACTTTTCCTGCCACAGCTGTTAAGTGAATCACTGCGGCTGTCGAGCTAGTTAACGGGGGTCGTGAAGTGAATCCGGCTCTCCCCATTGGTTTTGCTTGTTCGAAGGAACCCAAGAGGGGATCACGTGACCCCCAGGACACTGCAACCGTCATAAATGTGAGTCGGTTGCCAAGCATTGCGTCTCAATTTCGATCACGTGACCACGGAGAGGCTGCAACGGTGGTAGGTGTGGAAAAACCTCCGTAAGCCTCTCTTTTTTTTTTTTCGGTGCCGTCGTAACTTCGAGCGGTCATTAAGCGAACGGATGTAAAAGCCAAGCTTTTATTTTAGTTGTCAAGCGTCCAAATTTTGATGGAGGGGGACCGTGGGGGGAATGTCGCAACGGTCATAAGTGTGCCTAAGACCGTTGTAACTCCGGTCACTAAATGAAGTTGTACGTTGAGGACTACTCGGAGACAGCTTGGATAGAGAGAGACGGGCGGCAGATAAAAAGTCAATCAACCCACTCAAGAAACAACCCGAGACCATTTCACTCACCAGCATGCCCAACTGGACGGCTAACATGGCCACTCTAGCTTTCGGCTCGGGTTCTTGGTCAGCCTCCCGCAACGCCTTGGCTCCCCGCGCGTGGCCCATGTTCCCCAGGCAGACTTTGGCAACATCCAGCCTCTGGGTCTTCACGCACATGCGGGCCATATTCTCCCAGACGGCTTCGCTGCAGAAGGCAAGAAGGAGGCACCTGGTTCACGTCAAGCTATGAAGACCTTCCAGGACACGGAGGCGTGAACTGGTCCTTCTACAGGAGACGAGACCAAAGGTTTAGAAACCTTAGCTCAGGGCGGTGGTCTCCGAACTTAGCGACGTTAAGGCTTGTGGGCAGCCTGACTGGCTGAGGAATTCTGGGAACTGAAGTCCACCGGTCTCAAAGATGCCAAATTGGGAGACCCCCCCCGGTTTAGAGGGAGGTCCAAACCAAGGCACAGCTTCGGAGACGTAATACTAACTCAATGACGGAGATGTAATACTAACTCAATGGATCTAACCGAGCGGGGCTAGCTTGTTACACTGGCTTCAGTTGAGTCTGCCCTGAGTAGGACCAAGACTGGATCCAACTTCTGGACTTTTTTTGATCTTCAACAGGCTCTCTTTTCATTGCCCGGGCTCATCAAAGGCCGATTGTGTTCGCTCAGATATTACATTTGGTGCAGAGAGAGAGAGAGAGAGAGAGAGAGAGAGAAATGCCATAAACTATCCAACCCTTCCCCCTATATCAAACTTGGAGAATTTCCTGAGTTTATCTTTGGAACTCTACCTCACATCTGTCCTTCATCAACTCCAGCTTGCTGTTCTAATGAATACCAGATGCAGTGGAGGAAGGGCGCATGGGGCTCTCTTTTGTTCTGCATTGAAAGAAGAGCACGGTGACCCTCTTGCCATATGAATTCTGCACCTTGAAGTGCCAAAACCGAGCCGTGAAATGGAATACGTAAGCACCCCGATGCATGAGGAGAGCTTCTCCAGTTTGGACCCCACTAAACCAGTGTTTCTTCTCAAGCTTTGGGTGGATGTCAACTCCCAGAACTGGCCCGGGTAGAAGAGCTCAATGTATTCCGTGTCTTCTCGAGAGCCAGGATTGTCCGCGTTCACTTCGTTGATAAGCAACTCCAGGGCTGGAGTTGGAGGTTCTCCAGTTGTCCGTGGCTCTTCTGAAGTTACATCTACAATGAACCAACTCTGGTCACTTTAGACTGAGCATACAGACGTTTTATTCTAGGGTGAGCAGCTGACGTTTCTTTCCTGATCACCGAAGAGAAAAGGGAGTTTACAAGTAGTCAACGTATGACCATTCAGTTGACAAGCATTCAAAGTTACGACGGCACTGGAAAAAAGTGACTTGACACCAGTCCTCACAATTTTGACCGTTGCAGGTTCCCTGCAGTCCCATGATCAAAATTTGAACGCTTGGCAATCCAGGACCTATTTACAACAGTTGCAGCATCCCAGGGTCACGTGATCGCCGTGCCGGCAGGGGAATTCTGGGAGCTGAAGTCTGCCCATCTTCAAGCTGCCAAAGCTTGAGAGAAACCCTGCCCTAACCTGTTGAGCTTCCGCCTTCCAGAATTCCTGGCCAAAGGCACGACCCATCTTCACTATGCTAGTCAGGAATTTTGAGAATTGCAGTTTTAACAGATCTGGAAAGAAGGGGGTTGAGGAAGAAAGACTTCATAATAAAAAGGGCAGTCAGGACGCTTCTGGATTCCCAAAAGGTCATCGGTCTTATTGGGGTGGGACCTTGGGACACTTGCAACCGTCATAAATATATGAGTTTTGATCACGTGATTGTGGGGAAACTGCGAGAGTTGTAAGGGTGTAAAACAGTCCGAAGTCGCTTTTTTTCCCAGTGCCGCTGTAACTTTTTTTTATATATATATTTTTATATTTTTATGTGAACCGCCCCGAGTCCTCGGAATGGGGCGGTATATAAATTAAAAGTAATAATAATAATAATAATAATAACTTTGAATGGTCCCTCAACGAACGGCTGGAAGTCAAGGACAGAGGACTCCGTGACCTATAATGGCAACTAATTTTCAGGGCGCAGGTTTAACAACTTAGAAAAATAAATAAATAAATGGTTTAACGTGCAAAGAGAACGAAAAGTTTTCTGCAAAGCGAAACAGGACAAACAACTTTGTCCCAAACCCACCTGTTTCCCTCGAGGGGAAGACAGGAACAAGAGAAGGAAAGGACTCATCCTGTCGGCTCACCAGCAGGGTGGAAGACAGACTGAAGACCTCTTTGATGGACTTCAAGGTTTTCTGAGCTCTTTTTAGAAAAACTCCTGGAGGGCTAAGCGTTATTCCCAACTGGTCCCTATTCCCCCTCCATTCCCGACGAAAGAAGAAGAGTGTCAGAGTCACAAGACCTTAATTGTCAGGTCTTTGCCTGAGGAGCAGCTGGAAATGATGCCCAGGGAACCATCGCAAGACCGCTGCTTCTACAAATCATAAGCCTTTGTCTTACGAAATGTATTCATCTATATCCCGGGTTTATTATTTTTATAAGTAACTCAAGTGCTTCTTCCTTCTCTTATTTTTCCCACAACAATAACCCCCCGAGGTGGGTTGAGCTGAGAGAGAGAATGACAAAGTCACCTATCTGGCTTTCACACCTGTGTGGTGGAACTAGAGCTCAAACATCTCCTGGTGGAGGATCCAGGAGACAGTGAATTCTAGTCCAGCCTTAAGCATGAAAGCCAACAGGGTGACTTTATATATTTAGGTAGATCCTTACGAAATGCTAAATTTTCCCCGGAGGTATAATCCTACTGGGTCCTTCCATCTCATCCAACACTGCACTATTATGCAGAAAAATAAAAACAATTCTGATTATTTTTGTTGAAGTAAGCAAAAGAAAGAAAGAAAAAAAAGCAAAAATATTCCCCACGCTGTTCTTAGCACTGAACTAAGAGTGCGCCTGGCAAGAGAGCCACATATTTCTTGTGCTTCAGTCTTCCAAGTTAGACTTGATGGGTCGAGACCCAACGGTTGAATCCCAAACCAAAGGGATTAATAGCAGGGTGGGATCTATTTTGGAGGATCTATCTATTTTTTTGATGAGGTTACCTACTTTGGGTAGTGAAACGTCTGCAAGGAAGCAACCAAACTCGGAGAGCACCAGGGACCCCACAGTTCTCCTCCACTGCCTTTTCTCCTTCCTCCTCTTTGCAAATTCCTCTCCCTTCTAGCACTGATGGTGTTACCTAAGTGGGTAATGAAACATCTGCAAAAACCTACCAAGTTCAGAGAACACCAGGGACCCCACAGTTCTCCTCCACACTGCCTTTTCTCCTCCCTCCTCTTTGCAAACCCTACCCTGTTGTAGCACTGATGAGGTTACCTAGTTTGGGTCATGAAAGGTCTGCAAGAAAACGACCAAGCTCAGAGAGCACCAAGGACCCCACCAGGATCTATTTTCTTCCACGATTTCCTGGAGGGTTCCAGTATCATAATACCGATTCTTCCTAATACAAGTGTTACCGAATGCGTTCTTTCTGGGAAGCAGGGGAGGGGGAAGAGGAGGACAGCAATGGAATGAGGTGGGAGGGATAGGAGTGGGGAGGGGTGGAGAGAGAAAGAGACGGGACTTTAGAAGTCTGCCTTTGACTTTTCCTTTCAGGAAACACATCCTGTTCACATCGGACGGCCGTGGCAGTGGCTCTTGTCGGTTTGCAGTCGGCTACGCCCTGAGGTTTTCACCAAAACCAGCCGCGCAAACAACCGTTTCCTTTTTCATGGAGAGATAGGAGGGGGGAAACCAAACTTCCTTGCAGCAAGGATTCTGTTTTCCTGCTTCGGCAGTTTGCGGGCTCCGTCGTCAAGGGAAGAGCGGCAGCGGCGGAGGAGAGTCCCTGGGAATATAGACTCCAGCTTGCCAGGACTCCTTGGGGATGCAACCGTTTCTTCCTCTCTGGGATTTGCTCGGGCGCCCAGCGCTGAAGCCCAGGGCCCTCTTGGAGCCGTGCTGAAACTCGGGGGGCAGCAAAACCGAGGTCTCCCACGGCCTCTTCTGCAGGTCCCATCTTCTTCTCACGGCCGCGCTCCAGAAGGCTGAAGGGACGGACAGCCTTGAAGGGGCATTTTTGGGGAGGGAGGCTCGGCTGTCCGAGAACACAGCTCGATCGGCGTAGACACTGCCTACGTCCACCCTTTGCCAGTTGGGTTTCGGAAAGAATGCGCCTCCTCGACATTCAACTCTACACCAGCTTGGTCCTGCTCAAAGGGGAGGAAGGTGGATAAAGCACCCCGCCCCCCCCCGAGGAAGGCAAGCCACCTGGACGCTTGGTTCTTGGCCTGTTCTTCGCATGGAGTTCTCCCCGCTGCCTTGTGGCTCTTTGTGCAGCCCGGACCTTCCCAGCAGCTGACTTTGAGAATGAATGGCGATGTACTCTAGCCATTCCTAACCCTCTCCTCTTGCACCTGCCTTCCACCGACAGAGCAAATTCAATGCACTGCAGCTGATTGGGGGACGCTTGGATCTTCTACCGAGAGCGGCTGCCGGCGCTGGGTGACCATCAGATATGACAGTCCAGAAACTGGTAGCCACAGCCGTGTTGGTAGCACTGGTGTCCCTCATTCTCAACAATGCGGCTGCCTTTACTCCCAACTGGGTGTACCAGACCTTGGAGGATGGGCGCAAACGCAGCGTGGGGCTGTGGAAGATGTGCTGGCTGGCAGAGAAGGGGAAAGGAGGTGTGGGCGCAGGTGCCAAGCACGGGCAAGGGGTGGAGCAGCATGGATGCGAAGCCTTGGGTTGGGGTTCAGAGCCAGCTGGTTTCCAGGAGTCCCGGAATACCGTCAAACGTAAGTCTCGTTTCTCCTTGTCCCTCTTGACTTGGTCTTAAAAATGGTCTGTGATGCACGTCGCAAAGGTGCTTTTCTTGGCCGGACTTTCTTGAGTTTGTTTGTTTGTTTGCCCCTTGAAAACATTTTCTTTCTGAAGAACTGAAGAAGCAGCTTCTTGGGTGAGATGTGAAAGGTTTTCCAAGGGGAAAAAAAGCCCCAAGAAAGTCCGGTTGCCTTTGGGGACAATTATGACCTGGGTGATTGAGCATCTCCAAAGACGTTCGGTCGATTATGAAGGAAAGTTTGCTAAGGTAGCGGCAGCTGGAAAATTAGAAGGAGGACTGTGAAATATTGGCTCCCATCGGGGTTCTATCTTGGAAAGGGCTGAGGGCTAGAAGCTTTGCTTTCTCTTCACAAGAAGCAAGAAAGATATTCGGGGGCAAAGGGAAAAGAGATTGGGTCAGGAAAAAACAACACAATTGGGTTACAAGAGATGGAGAAAGGCACAAAAAATACAGGAGACAGAGTAAAAGCCATATTCAAAGCTAGATAAAATGAATGGGTTTGCAAGCAAGGCCAACATCTATTTTGACTTAAAGCCATCAGCAATAGCTTTTACAGAGGATTTGATATAGTAGCTGATTCCTGCACAGGTCCAAGAATTGGACTAGAGATGGTTTCTCAACTTTGTCCACTCTAAGATGCGTGGAACTCAGCTCCCAGAATTCCCCAAGCATCCTGGCTTGGGAATTCTGGGAGCTGAAGTCCAACGCAACTTAAAAGTCGACAAGGTGGAGAAACAACAGACGAAATGATCCCTAATCCTTAATTTCTATGACGTTAGCTGTTTCCTTTTAGGCTTGCAATCCAAATATGGCACTGCTAAGATGGGTACCATGGAGACAAGATGAAATCTCTGTGTGATCTTCCCACTTCATACCCGCGTCCAAACAAACTCTTGGTTAAAAAGCAAACTTGATTAAAGACCTCTCCTTGCAAAATCTTCCTGGTGGGAGATGATAAAAGGGGTCATTTTTGCAGGGGGGAGGGAGGAATAACAACCAGTTACGAAACTCTTCCCTCCTGACCCCCTTTTGTAAATCTGCTGCAGGCTTCAGACTTCTCAACTGTACATTAATTCTTTTTTTTTTTAAAGGGAAACTAGAGAACAAGTATACTCAGCCCCGTGACACGGGAAGTTTGACCTTATGTTGTGCTATTTCCAGTTCACTAGGTGGCAATACTTGGCAAGGTGTGAGAAAATGTCTAGGGAAGTCGATTCAAAGAGGAACATAGGAAGTTTCTTTCCAGCAGGTCGAATTCTTTGGTCCATTTTATCCATTATTGTCTGCTCCTGTTGACTATGCTGCCCCAAAGTTTTAGGACATCCATGTTATCTGCTGCCTGGGAACTCCCTGGGAATTTCCCCATCCCACTGCATCCCAGCTGTTTCCGAAACAGTCCTTTCCAAATCTAGGAGGTAAATCCTTCCAAGCTTTCTTCCAAAATATCATCCTGGCCAAATCTGTTTCAGAGATGGAATTCTCTGCTGTGTGGTTTGGTTTGGTTTGATACCCTTCCGATTCAGCTCTTGACCGTACAGCTCTCTAATCCGAATACAATCTCCTTCTGGCGCTCATCTGGGTCAGAATTCATTCCAGAATATAAAATAGTCGTGCAAATGTGAAGGAAATGAGACATAGGATAAGTGTTTGATATTTGGGGTGCGTCTCTCAAAGTAACAGGGAGAAAATGAGGCTGCCACTGTGCCTAGACATTTTGGCTAGTTATCCAGAGCGTGCGAACCCAACAAACAGAAGAAAAATATATTTGTTTGAATTGTGTATGGATTTGCAACTATATATTCAGAAAACTTGTCTTATCAATATTGGTCACATATTCTCTCAAGAAAAGCAGGATGCAGCGATCAGAAGAAGCATTACAAAGACTCCACAGGTCCCCTTTTTTTTGCAGAATATCAACTCTATCACTGGAAATCCGGTCCTCAGACCCATTTTGGCTTTTGATTAGGCATTTCCTAAATACATTAAGCCACGAGACACTAAACATTCAGCAAAGAAGCGAGGTCCTTATTAAGATGCAACAGACTCTACTTAAAAATTAACTGCCTTGCAGGATCAGCCTCACATTCCACTTCAATGATGCTGAGCTTGATCTTACAAAATAGTTCCTCACTGATGAAGGCAAATGTACTGTGGCCCAGAATAATGATGCGAGATCAAATTTTGGTCAGTTACAAAACAAATAGAAAAATAGTTCCTCCTTTGAACCAGCCAGGAAGAATGAAGCAGCTCACAGAAGAAAGACGATGTTATGGAAAGCTGTTGGTTGCAAAACATCAAGAGGCTTGTCCCAAAGGTGCTTTTTTCCCCCGAGAGGCAACTGGACTTTCTGGTTTTTTCTTTGAAGATGCTTCGCTTCTCATCCGAGAAGCTCCTTCAGCTCTGAGAAGATAAATGTCATCAAAGAAAAACCAGAAAGTCCGGTTGCCTCTCGGGGGAAAAAAGCACCTTTGGGAGACAACCGTGACTTGGATGACGGAGAATCTCCATGGACATCAAGAGTAGCCAGGATGAAGCTGAGGGAATCTAGATGTCTTGGCAACTGGCATGTACTTATGCAGTGTCCTGAGATCAGGCGATCCCCTTTTGCGACCTTCTAAGAAGCCAAGTCAACGGGGAAGCCAGATTCACTTTACAACCGTCTTAAAATGGGGTCTTAAAATGGGGGCAAAATTCACTTAACAACTGTCTTGCTTACCAATGGAAATATGGGGCTCAGTTATAGTCATAAGCTGAGGACTAACTGTGCTGACATCAGCCAAGTTAGACAGATGGAGACAGAGAGAGAGAGAGAGAGAGAGACAGACAGACAGAGACAGATGGAGAGAGACAGAGAAAGTCATTACTATTTTTGTAGTGTTTGGTGCAGTTTTTGTGGCTGGAAAAATTCCTTTAATCCTGATTTTGGCCCCATTAGGAAGATTGGCACACGGCCATCCTCTCAAGTCAAGAATTCTACTCAAGAATTGCCACTATTGTTTGAGAAGCATGTGTGCCTTTACTGAATGATTTTTATAAATAGAGGGATTAGCTACAACTCAAGAGAAATAACCAGAGAAAGCTGTTTCCTATCACGGCAAATTAAAGAGAATAGGAAGACGCTTAGGGGGAAGAATTGTTGGTTCAGGGTCTGCGGTTGATGGCGGAAAGGAAAAGGAAAATGGATCCTGCTGGAACATTGCTAAGAGTCAATTCCATCCCTTATTCTGCATCCCATAATGTCCTGTCAGGGTTCACAGAAATCGTGGGGGGGCGAAAAGTCACCTTTTTCTCCATTGGTGCTCTGCAAGAACCAGTATTCGGTGACTTATTGCTTCTAGACAGGAAGGCTCTTATCTTCACAAAATTGACTCTTTTCCTTCTCAAGCCTTCTAAGCCAGAAGACACATCACATGTTGAGATAGTGAATTTCAAACATGATGTGCATGGAGGATTCTTCCATCCATCTCGGATCTGCAGCCAAGGCACTGGAACTGGAATTCTCCAGAGCACTGAGTTGTGTCGTGGTGAGGGAAATGCCTCTTTCCCCCCCAACTTTGGCCAGTTATTTCATCAACATGTGTCCGATCTTGCTCATTTTTCTAAGATGGGTGGTGTGTGTGTGTGTGTGTGTGTGTCTCCAAACAGGGCAACCTGAAGACTTGTGGACTTCAACTCCCATATTTCCTCGGCCAACCACGCCAACAAGTCTTCAAATTGCCAAGTCTGGAGAGTCCTGTTCTAAGAGAAAGAACTTTCTCAATACATCAGCTTTTTCTTATTTTGACTGTTTCTATAAGGTGATAAAATTTCATGGTGGTTTTTTTTTTGTGCCCGTATTGGGGCACAAAACCAGAGCTGTCTGTTGCATGGAGAATCTCATACAGATGCTATCCAGGCAGTTTTACAAATCCTATACTTCTCACTTATCAACCCAAATTTTGGGCTCCATTGTGGTCGTAAGGCGAGGATGACCTGTCAAATAACAGAATAAGAGACTTGGAAGAGATCCTGGAGGTCTTCTAGTCCAACCCCCTGCTCAGGCAGAGACCCGATACCATTTCAGACAAAGGGCTCTCCAATCTCTTCTTAAAAACCTCCAGCGTTGGAACAAAGGTGCTTTTTTTCAAGAGGCAACTGGACTTTCTGATTTTGCTTTGGAGACATTTCGCTTCTCATCCAAGAAACTTCTTCAGCTCTCAAGGAGCTTCTTGGATGAGAAGCAAAATGCCCCAGAAAGTCCAGTTGCCTCTTGAAAAAGCACCGTTGGGACAATTATGACCTAGATGGTTGAGAATCTCCATAGACCTCCAGTGATGAAGCACCCACAATGTCTGAAGGCAAGTTGTTCCACTGATTAATTGTTCTCACTGTCAGGAAATTTCTCCTTAGTTGTAGGTTGCTTCTCTTGGTTAATTTCCACCCATTGCTTCTTCTCCTGTCTTCAGGTGCTTTGCAGAATAGCTTGACTCCCTCTTCTTTGGGGCAGCCCCTGAGATATTGGAAGACTGCTCTCATGTCATCCCTGGTCCTTCTTTTCATTAAACTAGACATACCCGATTCCAGCAACTTTTCTTCGTATGCTTTAGCCTTTAGCCTCCAAATCATCTTTGCTGTTCATTGGTGGTTTCTTAATTTTTATGTTGCTTTGTTGCTGATTTTCTTCAGAGCTCTCCTAGCGGTCATGAAGAAGTGGTTGCTGTCCATAGACTGCTTCTCTAGACACTGTTGCAGTGAGTGATGTGCTCAGACCAATGGCTCTGGTGGCAAGGGAATCCTATTCACAACCCAAAGCTACAGTATAGTACAGGCAGTCCTCGACTTGCAACAGTTCATTTAGGGGCCGTCCGAGCTTACAACGGCACTGAATAACGTGACATGACCGTTTTCACTCTGATGACCGTTGCAACATCCCCATGATCACATAAATCAAAACTCAGGCGCTTGGCAACTGGTTCATATTTATGACGGCTGCAGTGTCCCGGGGTCACGCGATCCCCTTTGGTGACCTTCTGGACACGCCAAGTCAACGGGGAAACCAGTCTCACTTAACAACCCCCTGATCGATTTAAGAACCGCGGCGATTCGCTTAACAAACGTGGCAAGGAAAGTCGCAACACGGGTCAAAATGCACCGAAGACATTTCTCACTTAGCCAACGTAAACTCAGCGGGCTCGATATTGTGGTCGTAAGTCGAGGACGACCTGTACTGGGGATCATTTTGAAAGCAGCAACCGCCCGATTTAAAAACAAAACAAAAACAAAACAAAACGGGGTCCAGGAGACCAAGGGCTTGAAAAGCTTCTTTCGAAAGACTCAGGAAAGCTGGTTTCCCACAAACTGGGCGAGGAGGAGCAGCGAGGGAAGGCCGGCCGGCCTTATTATAGCTCTTTGGGTCAAGCGTTCACGGAGAGGGGAGTGGTCCGGAGAAAAGAGGGGCTACGTGATCTGCAGGGAGCGCTAAATATAAACACCTGTCCAGTTGAATTATATGATTTACAGAAGTACATTTCCCAGGTGAA
>JANHFL010003872.1:87689-100506 GCA_032468155.1 Oxyrhabdium leporinum | reverse complement strand
TTCATGACCCCAA
Source organism: Oxyrhabdium leporinum (assembly GCA_032468155.1). NCBI lineage: Eukaryota > Metazoa > Chordata > Lepidosauria > Squamata > Cyclocoridae > Oxyrhabdium > Oxyrhabdium leporinum. The sequence continues at coordinate 100,493 of JANHFL010003872.1, read as the reverse complement.
ACTAGGTAACATCATCAGTGCTAGAGGAGAGGGTTCAAGGAACCAAGAGCAAACCATCACTCCTTCTAGCACTGATGATGTTACCTAGTTAGGGTCATGAAACGTCTGCAAGAAAACCACCAAGCTCAGAGAGCACCAAGGACCCCTCATTTCAACCCCGAGCTACAAATATTCTCCTTTATTGAAGGCAACCTTCCAATATGGTCAGTATATTTTTAGGGATCTGATCTCCGGAAGTAACGAAACCCAGACGGGTTTGTTCTGAGACGCTCCCTCACGGCATGGAGTAGTAGGAAGTGCGTCATAACATTTCACCTCAGGCTGCAATCAGTCTCTGCTGATGCCCAAAGGGACGGCTCCCCGTTGTAGTTTCTTCTAGGAATTCATTTGTAGGAACAGGGTGTGTTGTCCAATCAGATTAGATAACCACTGTCCAATGTAACATTGACATTGGCGAGAAAAGAAGTCAACCTTTTTTTTAAAAAAAAACCCGGCGCCCTTGTGACTACCTGACTTTTGGGGCAGTGATGGTGTGGGGATGAGAAGTCAGCTATCCAAACAAACATCGGTTCAGGATCAAGGAAAGCATTGACTTTATCCTTGGAATGACCCCATCTCAGCAGAGCTTCTCTCGATCAAAGAAGTGGGCAGAAAGTAGATCCAGATTACTGGTAAAGGTAGTCCTTGACTTATCACCGTTGATTTAGCGACCGTTTGAAGTTACAACGGCATGGAAAACTGTGACTTCTGACCGTTTTTTTCACCCTTACGACCGCTGCAGCATCCCTCTGGCCACACGATCAAAATCCAGACACTTAGCAATGGCTCGCATTTATGACGGTTGCAATGTCCCAGGGTCAGGCGATCGACTTTGGTGATCTTCCGGCGGGCAAAGTCAATGGGGAAGGCAGAGTCACTTAACTGTGGCAAGAAACTGCGGTCGTAAATCAAGGACTACCTGTTGCTCTGATTTGTAATAAATCGGCAACTTCTTACTGCTAATAAGAGCTGTCTCAACTATTGCTGAGAATTTAGCCCAACCTGGAAATTGGGATGAGGGGGGAAAAAATGGCTTTTGTTATTACAGCCTGTAGCGATTCTCACTCATCCGGGTCACATTTGTCCCAAAGGTGCTTTTTCAGGAGGCAACTGGACTTTCTTGTTTTTTTCTTCTTCTGAAGACGTTTTTCCAAAGTTTCAAAAGTCCTGAAAAAGCACCTTTGGGACTCTTGTTCTTACAGAAAAAGGAACGTGTAGGCACCTGTAACATGTTTAGTCCAGCCTGTTTGCTGGATTCTGAACCATTCGTCCTCTGCAATGGCAACAGGCTTCTTGGATCTCTATAAAGTGACGGGGAAAAAAGAGAGAATGTGAATATTGGCTTCTGGGTTTTTTTCAAAACATCGTCTGTTTTTCTTTCCCTTGTTTGGTTTATTTCCTGCTGTAACTAACGCAGGCAGGGTGAACTATAGTTGCGTTCTAAAGAGACAAACTAGACCTGATTTTAATGTCCACATGCTTGAACATGCAAATGGGTAACCTATAAGTACAACTTAAAATGATTTGGAGTGCAATGGGTCCTTTCCTTTCTCTCCCTTTCTTTGAAACTCTGGCTTTTTCCTACTATTTTTTTTTTTTTTTTGGATGTTGGCTGATACCTTTGGCAGCTATCCTTCTGGAAGCCATCATCCTCATCATCCTCATTACTATATGTTTATCCTGCATTTGAGGGGAGGGGGGAATAAAGACAAGGCAGTGAACACAGTTAATGCTTCCATCATCTATTTTCCAAACAACCACCACCCACCGAGATGGTTTTGGCTGAGAGAGGGTGACTGGCCCGAGGGCATCCAGCTGGCTTGTCCGAAGTGGGATTATAACTCTCCTGGATTTTTATCCAGTGCCTTTAATCATTATAGCCAACGGCTTCTCCCACAGAAATAGTTTGCCTTGACTTTCCTTCTTCGTAGACTGAGAGAGAGAGAGAGAGAGATGCTGGCCCAAAGTCACCCAGCTGCCTTTTCTGCCTAAGGCAGGCCTCAAAGTCACAGTCACCTGGTACTCCAACCATTAGTCCAAACTGGCTCTCATTAATGTTCTGGAGAACTTCCAACCCAACCTTCTGCTACTGCAGAAAAGCGGCCGTCCCGTCTCTGTTACAAATCAAGTCCTGAAGCACAAGCGGCTAGTTCGGAGAGAAACCTCGCAATGCTTATTCAAGATCCCCTGGTTTTTTTAATCCTTGGACCAATCCGGTGATCGGCCTTTGCTGATTTACCTGCCTCTCTGCTTCTGCCTGGAGAGTCTGCTTCCACTTCAGAGTAGGGAGGGGGGAGCTCTGGTGGGCCAGGATAAGGTGGGGGCCACAGTGGCAACATGCTGAAAGAACCTGCAGGGTGAAAAGAGCATCGTTATCAGAGAATCGGGTGTGAATGAGCCAAAAAGCCCGACTAAAATATCAAGCAAGGAAGAACGAGAGATTCATTCTTTGGAAACGGTGCCCTTGGGGAATGGAGGATCTTCTTTCTACTAAAAATGGAAAAATGATCCTATTAAACAACTGGAGTTTGAACCGAGTTTTTGATCCATTCTGGCTGATGTCCAGCATACGCATGGAGTGTGGCATGAGTGACTACTCAAACCTCATAGGAGGACATCAAATGACAGAGCACAGGTAGTCCTCAACTTACAGCTGTTCATTTAGTGACTGTTCGAAGTTACAAAGGCACTGGAAAAAAAGTGACTTATGGCCATTTTTCACACATACGACCTCCGCAGCACCCCCATGGTCACGGGATCGAAATTCAGGCGCTTGGCAACGGGCTCATATTTAGGACGGTCGCCGTGTCCCTGGGGCGGTGTGGGGGGGGTGTCAGATGACCCCCCTTTGGCGAGCTTCTGACCAGCAAAGTCAGTTGGGGAAGCCAGAGTCACTTCACAACCGTGTGGCTAATGTAACAACTTCTGTGACTCAGTTACCAACTGCGGCAAGAAAGGTCATCTGATGGGGCACAACTCACATAACAAGTGTCTCACTTAAGAACAGAAATTTGGGGCTCCACTGTGGTCGTGAGTCGAGAACTGCCTGTAGAGGTAATCCTCGGCTTACGGCCAGAGTTGGGATCGGAATTTCCATTGCTAAGCGAAAGGTGGTCCCGCAATGAAGCACCTCCAACATCATTTGAACCCTTTTTGTGAAGCAACCGCTGCCTGCCATAGTTACGTGAATCCTGCAGTTATTAAAAGCAAATCCCAGCTTCTTCGATTGAGTTTGCCTGCTGGAAGCCATCTGGGAAAGTCGCAAATGGCAATCTCTTCACCCGGGGACACTGCAGCCGTTGTAAATAGAAAGAGAAAAATTCTCCTTCTCCTTCCTCCTTCCTCCCTTCTCCTCCTCCTCTTCCTCCTCCTTCTTCTCCTTCTCCTTCTCTTCCTCCTCCTCCTTCTTCTCCTCCTCCTCCTTCTTCTCCTTCTCCTTCTTCTCCTCCTTCTCCTTCCTCCCTTCTCCTTCTCCTTCCTCCCTTCTCCTTCCTCCCTTCTCCTCCTCCTTCCTCCTCCTCCTCTTCCTAGCCACTGTCTATCTACTGCAAGATGAAGGCCTCTTCCGCATGTTTCCAACCAATAGGGTCCCGAGCCTTCCTGCTGATGTCGTCCATCCATCTTCTCTTAGATCTCTTCCGTGGATGCCTTTGACCAAGTGAGATCCAGAACAAGAACTCGGCCAGCTTTAAGATCAGGTCTTTGAGATCGGCACAGAATCCGCACGGCTCCCTCCCTCAACTGTCACTCTCTCCCTGAGCGGCAGAGCGAGGTGGCTATTGACTTAGGCGAGTCTCGGATGCCTCAGACGGCAGATAAGAAGCCTGCAGAGATACCGTGAGCCCCGGCGTATCTCCTCCCTATCTTTCTCAGCCAGCTGCCCTTAGGACTGGGGGCAGCTCTGTCCTCCAGCGAAGGGAGCTGTGAGCGAACCGTCTTCGGGGTGTCGAAGGGAGGGGGGTGTGGAGCCTTCTTGCGTTCGACAGTGAAGGGACCCAGGGCAGAAAACATCCTGCAGAAAGCCCAGCTCCACAACACAGTCCTTTTCAGCAGTTCCAAGAAGGCTCCACAATGTTTGCTCAATGTTTGCTACTCAGGTGTTCCTGAGAACACAGATAAACCTCCAAGTGGCCTCAACGACTCTCCAAAAAGGATGCAAACGACCAGCTCTGTCTGCAAGGAATATAAATCCTTCCCTTCCCCACCATCCAGTCAGAACTGAAGAAGCTTCTTGGGTGAGAAGCGAAACGTCTTCGAAGAAAAACCAGAAAGTCCAGTTGCCTCTTGAAAAGACGCGTCTTTGGGACTCACCGGAAAGGACCCTGATGTTGGCAAAGATGGAAGGGAAAAGGAGAAAAGGAAGGCTGAGGGCAAGACAGATAGTGTCATCAAGGCAAGGAACATGAATTTGGGCAAATTCGGGGGGACAACAGAGGACAAGGGGGCCTGGTGTGCCATGGTCCATGGGGTCACGAAGAGTCGGACGCACAAATTTGCCACCGAACAACAACCTGGCGTAAAAAAATACCAGATCCAAGCAACGAAAACTAAAGTCTCCAATATATACAGCACGCTGACCTTCAAATTCAATTATTTTGGCAGCTTTCCCCTCTGTTCTGATGAGGCCAGGGCTGGAATGCTTGTTCAAAATCCACATCTGAGAAATGCTTATTGGACCGAAGAAAAGAAGATAAATTCCAGTAATATATTCCATATGTTACTTGGGAGCGTGCAGATTTTTAAATTGGCCTTTTGTTTTGAGATACAGAAGGAAAATATTCCCGTATTAACTTGCAATTTATCCGAATGAAGGAACACAAAAACCCGATATCCCTTGGCCATATCCGCATCTTACATGGATAAAAAGCAGAGGACAGAGGTTTTCACTAAATAGCCGGGCTTTGAGCTAAGGGTGCGAATACAGCCGCTGCCTACAACTTGGTAAAGCAGCTTTGTTTTCCAGAATCTCAGCTTTGTGAGTCCAGAAACTGAGGGGACGCCTTGCACAATAGCTGCTGTGTTTGTCTCTTTGCACCCTCCTGAAGAAGCCTTCGGGACATGAATCGCACTATTTGCAAACTCCTATGAATCTGAACCACTGAAGGGGAGCAACCCCACACAAATCCTTGGTGGAAACCAAAACTCTGTACCTGTTGTTGTTGATTGACTTCCTTTCAATGGTAGACACATTTCCAAACATGCAGATGTGGAGCCAAGCACAGATGCTCTCTTAGAAAAGAATATTTGTAGCTCGGGGTTAAACTGTGGGGCCCTTGATGTTTTCTCAGCTTGGTGGCTTTCTTGCGGACGTTTCATTACCAAGAGTAATAGCAGTAGAAATAGTGTTTAGACTTGTGTACCGCTTCACAGTGCTGTGCAGCACTCTCTGAGTGGTTTACAATGTCAGCCTCTTGCCCCCAACAATCTGGGTCCTCATTTGATCGACCTCGGAAGGACGGAAGGCTGAGTCGACCTCGAGATGGTCAGGATGAAACTCCTGCTTGTGGGAATGCAGAGTTAACCTGCAATAAGGCATTCGAGCCACTTGTGTCACCACGACTCATTACCCAAACTAGGTAATATCATTGGCGCTGATGATGTTATCTAGTTTGGTAATGAAATGTCTGCCAGAAAACAACCAAGCTCAGAGATCCTCCTCCTCTCCCCCCGCTCCTGCAAACTCCACTCTAGCACTGACTATGTTACCTAGTTTGGTAACGAAATGTCTGCAAGAAAACCACCAAGCTCAGAGAGCACTAAGGACCACCACAGTTGTCTTCCTCCTCCCCAACCCCCAACTCCACTCCCTTCTAGCATTGATCATATTACCTAGTTTGGTAATGAAATGTCTGCAAAAGACCCACCCAGCTCAGAGAGCACCAAGGACCTTGAATATTCTCTTACCTACATAAATATTCCAGTGACTCTGAAAACTTTTTTTTTTTTTTAAAAAGAAATTAATTCCAAAGTTAACAACAGCAACAACAAATAGAGTTGTTGTCATAACAGCAAGCCTCTCAGATCAGGGAACAGCCAACGAGATGACGTAGACATATTAATTTGGCCCAGAGCTTTATTTTCATTCTAGCTTCATAGTCTGCAGGCCTTACAACTGGTCGCATCCCAAAAGAGAAGAAACGTTACCAAGAAAGGAGAGTGTTTCAGCCAAACCTACCTCAAATACCCCAAACAAAACTCTGACCTTGGCAAGCGAGCTCCAGCCATCTCACGGACATGATTGCTCCCTGCCCTGCCTCATTTTGACTTCAGCCACCTGGCTCTGTCCTCGAGAGAGGTGCATCCTTTTTGGAAAAAAACAAACCGAAACAGAACCCTAACAAAATACAACTTTAGGAAGCGTAGAGGAAGGAAAGAGGGAAGGAAGTACTATTGCCCTGGCAGTTCCAGGACTGGACAGACAGCCGCACACCTTACAGGAAAGAGCTGTTTGTTTTGGAAAAGGATGGTGGTGAAATTGAAAACGGTTTTGTGCGAGGAGAGCTTTGAGCTAACATCCATCGGTTTGCTTCTGGAGGTTTCTCTTTAGAGAGGTTCATTGACGTGTGGAAACCTGGAAAAAAATCGATGCAGAAGTTCAGCGAAGTGGACTGCTGCATCTGCTCGTAAGTGGAAGACGACTGAAAGCAATTTCACAGTCCAAGAACAATATCCCCGAGTATGAAGATCTGTAAAAAGAGGGGCAGTGATGACAACTAAACTCACAAGTGTGACTTTGGTATGTGGTCTGTTACACTTAATCCAAAATTGCGTCTCACTTATGTTGGCCATGTCGTGCGGGGCAATTCACTGGAGAAAGCAATTACGTTTGGAAGCGTTAGCAATAAAAGGTAGTGCATTGGTTAAAATACAGTATTGCAGGCTAACTCTGCCCACTGCCAGCAGTTCGATCCTGACCGGCTCAAGGTTGACTCAGCCTTCCATCCTTCCGAGGTCGGTAAAAATGAGGACCCAGATTGTCGGGGGCAAGAGGCTGACTCTGTAAGCTGCTTAGAGAGGGCTGTAAAGCACTATGAAGTGGCATATAAGTCTAAATGCTATTGCTATTGTTAAAAGGAAACCAAGCCATCAAAGAAGACAATGGCTGGAAACCCATCAAAGGGCATTGAACAACTCAAAGAAGCGATGCAAGATCAGAAGACGTGGAGAGACCTGGTCCATAGAATCGCCAAGAGTCGGACACGACTGAATGAATATCATCGTCATCATCATACTTAATCCATTCTGGAGCTGAAGGAATTTCTGAGTTTTTATTTTATACTCCGTTTGCCTTCATTCTTCCTTCAGAAAAGATGTATATTCGTTTAAAGTCTTGCACGATTATCAATGATTTATGCATCATAAACAAGACACATTCCTATGGCTACAGGACAATGTATCTAGCAAGTGATTCAGATTGAATAACATTGCATTGAGATGATAGGTGTCATATTAAAAGGCAAACTTTAGAGCTGTTTGCCATATTAGTTTGTAACTTTCAACATAGGCACCTAAATAATGTTTGCTGGCTAATTGCATACATATTTTCCTGAGAGAAAATAGTGGGACTTACTCTGAAGCAGAGGTGGGGTTCAGCCGGTTCGCACCAGTTTGTGAAAACCGGTTGTTAAATTATTTGAATCCCACCACTGCTCTGAAGTATGTCCTTTCAATATTGCTTTTGATGCTCATTTGTGCCTTTAATTTTGACTTCATATTTCCTTTTGCTATCAGAGCTCAGACTGCAGGACTTATTTCTGCTGGTGACAAAGATGCCAAAATTATATATTAAAACTGTGGATGACCCGCATTCTGGGATCCCGTTTGTACATAATAAATAGTTCTTAATTTGGCAATCGACCCAATTCTAAACATTCCAACAGTCACCTTTTCTATGTTACAGGTTTTGCTGGTGTGGTTTAAAATTAACCTTCAGCTCTCTGGTTAATAGTAAAACTGGATAAGATAATTGAGTGGATGGAACTATTTTTATTTTTTTTACAGGGAGATTGAAAGCTTGTTAAGGAGAGATCCAACCTAGAAGTAGGGAGAAATTTCCTGACTGTCAGAACAATTAATCAATGGAATAGCCTGCCTCCCAAATTGTGGGGGGTTCTGTCATTGGAGGTCTTCAAAATTAGACTGGACCAGCATTTGACCAGGATGGTAAGAAGTATCCTGCTTTGAGCAGGGGTTGGACTAGAAGACCTCCGAGGTCCCTTCCAGTCCTATGATTCTACGTTCTTAAAGGATTCACGACCGACGGAAGCAACATCAAACAAGCTTTGATCCTGTTGGCAATCTAGAGTTGCTTATCTTCGGCCACTGTCTTGTTTTATTATTTGAAAAAAAAACAAGTTGGATTCCAAGGAAGCAGCGCGACAGAAACAAAGATTAGAATTTGCACTTTAGCACTAGATCTGGCTCTCTGCCAGGACCATTCGAACAGGACGCCGATTGTTCAGATCTCAAGCACAAGCTCACAGTCTCCCTCCTTCGCCTGTCCAATCACGGACACTGTCCTTTCCAAATTTCTTCCTCGACTCTGTTATCTGTTTCCTTCCTCAACGGAAAAGCAACCCACTCCCAATGCTGGTTTCTTTGGTCAGGGATGAGAAAACAAGTCCCAATAAACAGTACAGGAGACTAAAAAATAAATACCAAACCCATCATTTTTTTTTTTACTGAAAAATGAACACAGGTTTTCTTTTAAAGAGCCCGTGAATATTTTGCAAAAAAAATATTATTATTTTTTTTAAATATTATCTTAGCAGTTTTAGAAGTTAGGATATTTAAAAGCAACTCTGTAATTTTTTTTCCAAGCTTTGCACTAAAAATAAATAAATAAAAATCACGGATAACAAATGCTTTCACCATGCTTGTGCGCGGCTACTAAAAAACAAAAAGTTTGGTATTATTTACAAATAGATGCCTTGAAAAGTAAAAATGGTATATATATTTTTAAAAAAAGATCTGCTGCTTAACTAACCAGATTTAGTTGCAAGTCAATCAAGCCAATTAAATACTGCAACTTATTATCTCTATTACTTTTAGAGTCACTGCCAGTTGGGCAGTATGTAAATTTAAATAATATTAAAAGGATCGAAGAGATAAAAACTGGAGAAAATCCCAAATTACAAAGACCTGCAAATAGAAGTTAGAAGGCTTGAGGCAAAAGAAAGCAAATTTGGGTGCAATCCCAAAACTTCCAGAGCATCCCTTGAAGACTATTGGCATTGACAAACACACCATCAGTCAATTGCAAAAGGCAGCTTTAGTTGGAACAGCTTAAATCCAGAGGGATTACCTTTAACAGAATCAAAGAACATTTGTCGATTCCCAATCTTTGCAAAGGACATGAATAGATGGACAAAAATGCCAAATCCAATTTAAACATCTGGCTGACTGTGTGATGAACCATAACAATAATAATTTTTGGGGGAAGAAATAGAAGAAGAAAAAAGCTAAAATATAAGCCTGCGGAACTACAGGAAATAAGATTTAAAGGGTGCAATCCAGTTATTTGTATTGTAACGGGTCATTAAATAAAGGAGAAAATATATATATATACCAAAAGGCGTATAAAAAATAACCGATGGAGCTTTCGTGAAGCAGGAATAACATTGAAGAATAACTGGTCGCATTCGGCATGAACGTTTGAAGAATTCCAAGGTTCAAAAATCCAAATTGTACCATGAAAATGAAATGCGTAGCTGTGCCTGTGCGTGTTTAACGTCGTAAAAGCAAGAGATGCAAGTTTGGCCCTTGTTAAAGTAGAGATAAGTGACATTTAAAGAAAAAGAAGGGCTCATCATGCCCACTGTTTCCAGAGCCCCTCGCTCCCAGCCCCATAAACGTTCCTTATTTTGCTTTCAAAAAATAAATAAATAAATTCTGGCGATGCAAGAGAGAACCTCCCACCCTGAAAATTCCCTTCCACATTATTCATTCACTAATTTGCGGAGCCGGAGTTCAAGCCAAAGGTCCTGTGAAGGGAAACAGCCTTGCTAAGAAGATCAGTGTTTTTGTTTTGTTTTGTTTTTTAAATTGAGTGGTCCAAGGAAGTCTTAGGAGCTTTGCGGGATGAATAATGGACCCTTCACAATGACCGACGGGCAGCTGGAAGCGTCTCCGCTTAGACAGGACTGCATTACAGGGTCCACGCAACCGGCAGCGAGGAGAGATGGGAACGGAGGAAAAGAGAGAGAGAATCACAGCTATGGGCTAGAAAGTCTATCTCCGGTCACTTGGCCTGTTTCCACTTCTATAGGAGCTGCTAGGAGTCCTCGACTTGCGGCCGCAATTGGAACCAGCCTAGAGAAAGCTTTAGATGGAGGCTTACAGCATACAAAGGAGGGTTACAGAATAGGCTGATGTGACAGCACTGTTCCAATAATTGAGGGGCTCCTACAAAGAAGAGGGGGGGTCAAGCTATTCTCCAAAGCACCAGAAGGCAGGACAAGAAACAATGGATGGAAACTAACCGAGGAGAGAAGCAACCTGGAACTGAGGAGAAACTTCCTGACAGGGAGGACAATTAACCAGTGGAGCAACTTGCCTCCAGAAGTTGTGGGTGCCCCATCACTGGAGGCTTTCAAAAAGAGACTGGACAACCATTTGTCTGAAATGGTCTATAGGGTCTCTTGCTTGAGCAGGGGGTTAGACTAGAAGACCTTGGAGGTCCCTTCCGACTCTTATTACCCTATGTTCTATGTTCTAGCCTAGCATGTATATTTTGGCCGTACTAACCTTCCCAACAAGCGTTATTATTTTTGATTGCAGGTAGTCCTCGACTTACGACCACAATTCAGGCCAAAGTTTCAGTTGTCAAGTGAGACATGTGTTTCAGTGAGCTTTGCCCCATTTTGACGACCTTCCTTGCCAAAGTTGCTAAGTGAATCCCTGCAGTTGATAAGTTAGTAACCTGGTGGTGAAGTGAGCCTGTCTTCCCCGTGGACTTTGCTTGTCAGAAGGTCGCAAAAGGGGGAAATCACACGAGCCAGGGACACTGTGACGGTCGTAAATAGGAGCCAGTCATCTGGCAAGCATCCGGATTTTGATCCCCTGACCGTGGGGATGCTGCAAAGGTAACTAACGGTGACAAAAAAAAACGGTCGTGGGTCACTTTCGCCGTAACTTTGAAGAGTCACTGAAAAAAAAAATAATATTTTTTTTTTGTAAAAATTCCAAGAAAATTCTAGCCTTTTCCTTCCGGGACCGTCCAGCGGATACAATCCAGAGCAACCCACCTTGCAAATGAGATTTCAACGAGCTCGGAAATCAGTCCCGCGTTTCTGGAGCGGCCCAGATGGCTAATCCTTTATGACTAATAATTACACTGGAGCTGGCTTGCTTGATCTTATATTGTCTTGCGCCCAAGAATAGATTTTTTTTTAAATCACAGGCGGCTTGCAAAGCCATGCCACGGATGCACGGAGGAGGGGACCCACAGCCAAGTTGGAGACAGCCAGTCCGATTCGGGACTGACCTGTCCTTGCCCGCAATCCTAACGGAAATGGTATCTGCAGATCTTGATGTCTGTTTACCGCCCTTGTGCTTATCCTAGCCCCCCCCTCCTGCAACAGGGGCCCTTTTGTCTGTGTGAATTCCCTTCTGTTGTGGTGGTGGTTAAGGAAGTGTTTATGAGAGAAGGGGGAAGCGGGGTTGTGGTTTTTTTTTCCCCCTTTCCCTCCTATTGTGCAAGGCCTATTTGCTTCTTGGTATATTGTTAATTAGACCTGTCAGTCACTTCCATCCGAAAGTTCATTAACGAAACCCCGGGAGTTGGGTGGAGGAGACGGAGAGGGAGGTCTTGCAACAGACCTGTCCAGAACGACATCAGAAAGCTGCTGACACCTGCCTGAATGGAAAGGAGGGCAGCTCTGTGGTTGTGCACACAACATTGTGGGTCAGACGTTTCAGATTCTACTTCTGACCCCTTGATCGATTTCCTGCGCGGCTAGACAAATCTCCTTACCTCAGTTTCCTCCACGGTGAAACATGAATAACCGGATATTTAGGATACACACGAAGGAGGAAGCGGTTGGTGGGATAATACTTCGTGTTCATAAAGATCTTCAAGACCGGCGGGAGAAGGCCGCGTTAAGAAAAGCAAAAACATTGCCGCACTTTTAAAAGCGGGCTCTTTCCTGCCATTTCGCAGGAGGAAATCCATCTCCAGATAAAGGAATTTCCCAGGGAAATTTTATGGATGTGTTTTCCCATTCAAAAAATATCCACGTTTCTGCGGAGTCTTTCTTGAAAGCATCCGAGACTTAAATTTTGGGCCGCTCGGACTAAAAAGACAAGGGGTGCAAATCCTGTTGTTGTGTGGGAATCTTTCTTTGGGATTTCGTAATTTCACTGGGATCAATCAGATGGAAGGTGTGAGAAACTGTTACAGTGACAGGGTTCAAATCACAGGCCACACACAATGCACATTCCTGGAGTGGTGAAGAAATCTTACGGAAAACAAAATATAGACATCTGCAGAGACTAATTCGGATAGCCTGATTTGCAGAAATCTTCCCACATGCCGACAGAGTTGCACCTACAAATTTTTGCTAACTGCAACTCTACAAATACACGAAGGGTACGCTCTATTGTGCCTGAACGATTGCATCTGATTTATGAAATCATGAAAGGACAATTATATCTATAGGAAATCTATTTCGTCTCCCAACCAATGAGGCTTGTGTACATGCGATGCGGGGTCATGGGTATAGATAGCTACTTCCCCCCCCCTCCCACCCCAAGCGTTTCTGAAGG
>JANHFL010003872.1:65678-79769 GCA_032468155.1 Oxyrhabdium leporinum | reverse complement strand
GCCCTTTCCTGACCTATATCGGCTCAGGTGATTCGTGCCGCACAGCGGATTGCCGCGCCTCAACTGTTTTACTCATCAGAAGTAACATAGAAGGTGAGTTTTTAAGCTGGTTTTTTTAATGCTGCGCACGAAGAGCGCACTCACCGAGCCGGTTGTGAAACCGGTTGCCACCCGCCACTGAAGATGAGAGACTGTACAGGTCTCTCGTGAACTGTCCTGGGTTTTCTTTCCCTGAGAAGCTTATCATCAAAGATGGCATTCCAATTGCGGGAAAAAAAGGGAAGGGAAGGGAAGGGTCGTAACGAAGTTCCGTACCTGCGAGAAAGATCAAAGATCTTAAAGTGAGACAAGTCGGTTCCCACGGACAAGTAATTCCCGCAGACGTCCAGAAAACAGGGATTGCCTTCCGATTCAGAGAAGGACAGCAGCTGCTTCACGGTGCCCTGGGAGAGAAGAATGCAGCAGGGTTCAAACTAGGCCTGGATCATCCTCGGCCATCCTGTCCCGACCAAGATCGTGGAAGCTCTCTGATGGATCCCCGGGAAGTAGGGAAATAAACTGCTGAGTAAGTAGTCTGTAGAGATTCTCAGTCACCCAGACCGTGGTTGTCCCAAAGGATTCCCTTCCCCACCACCATCCTGTCAGAGCAGAAGAAGCTTCTGGGATGAGAAGCGAAACGTCTTCCGGGGAGAAACGAGAGACTCCAGTTGCCTCCTGGAAAAAAAGCACCTTTGGGACTGCTGAATAACTAGTCCTCAACTTTTAACCACTCACTTAACACAGCGGCCCCAAAGCATTTGGGCACCAGGGACCGGTTCCGTGGAGAAAGGTTTTCTCCACGGACCGGAGGGGGCATGGTTTCCTCTGCTGCCTGCACCCCTCGGAGGGGGCTTCGTTTGTTTGCGTGGCCCAGTTTCTGGCACGCTGCGGACCGGTGCTGCTCCACGGACAGAGGGTTGGGGACCCCGATTTAGCACATATTCAAAGCTACAATGGAATTGGGGGAGAAAAAAAAAGACTTATGGCAGCCCTCACACTTATCTCCATTGCAATATTCCCTTCGGTCGTGTGACCAAAATTTGGCCGCTTGGCAACCCGTGTATTTGTGACGGTAGCTGCATCCTAGGGTCACCCGATCGCCACTTTTGCAACTTTCCCACCTGTCTTCTGACAAGCAAAGTCGATGGGGAAGCCAGACATCACTTAACGACCGTGTTACTAACAGCGGCGGTGATTCGCTGAACAACAACGGTGGCAAGGAAGGTCATAAGATGGGGCAAACGCCCTTCCCAGCTGCCTTGCTTAGCAACGTAAATTTTGGGGCTCAGTTCTGGTCATCACTCAAGGACTACTTGTCTATGGCGCCAGATTCTACACCCGCACGATCGTGGTTATTATAAGGAGCTGTGCAGATTTACCTGTAACGGGTTACCTGTACTGTTAATGGGACAGACAGTAGGGGCAGGAAGGTCTTACTCGAACCGCAGGTACAGCGCCATGAATCCCAAACTACTTCCTCAAGCAGGGAGCTGTAACCGCCACCCCGTAATGCCAACTTATTTATTTATTTATTTATACTTTGATTTATATACCGCCCCATTCCAAGGACTCGGGGCGGTTTACACTTAAAAAATCCCCTTAAAACCCCGTTTTAAAATCAAAACCCACAAAAATTAAAACCAATTTAAAAACCTGCTTACTTGCCAGGTGCGAACCTGAACCCGATTTGGCTCGACGGTATAAAGGTTGTCTTCGTGCATAGCCAGCACAGGGGAATCACAGAGGAAAGACCCTGGAACCATTCAAAGGAACATTAGTCGCTCTTTTTATTTGTACAGCTAAGAGCTTCATCCAATAGGCTGTAAGTTATACCTAAATGTCCGCACAAAAAAAAACCCCGTCTTTTCTTTAAGATAAGATGGACTTTGTTGTTGTTGTTTTTCTTTTTGCTGTGATCACACTGGCACGCATTAAAAAAATGAAATTCTGATGCCCATTCTCAAAAGAGAATAGATGTGTGACCGTACACATACAGTACAGTATATGGTATATATGTATATACTGTACGTATACACACTGTATACACACACATAGACACGCTTACACATAGACCGGTCTATATCTATCTTCTTTTTCTTCTTGTGCGATATCCGTCATTGCACGTTGGCGATCCTATAAGTGCTGCTGAGTTTTGTCCACACCATGTGTGTGTGTGTGTGTGAGTGTGTGTGTGTGTACGCACACACACACACATATAGATGTATATATATATATAATATATATATATATATAAAATCATAGTGCATTCTGAATACATTTTCGTACAGAAACATGCCTATTTTCTCTTTTCTTGCCTCTTTCTATAAAAAAAGCAAATTTGTTGGCCTTCTGTATTATTTTCTAATATGCACACAAAATTCCATTCAAACCCATTCAACCTACCTGAAGTCTGTAAAGCGGCAGCTGAGCGTTCGTAGATAGACACTTGCTTTCCATTCCAGAATGCTACAGCATCCTAAGAGGCAGGATCAAAAAGGTCACTAAAAATTCATTTCCCAGATTAATCCGGATCTCAAAAATGTTACACTACTCCTTTAGGGCCAATATATTGTAGTTTCTATATGGTATGCAGCCTTTCTTTCAGAAGGGTTTGCTTCCAGAGGAATTTTTCATGGGCAATAGCAGCTCCTGGAGTTGATTCTGGTTGTGCCCCATATAAAACTGTGAACTTAACCTAAACAGCATTTAGCTTGCTAAATTCCTAGGAGATGAAGATTTATCTCCTAGGAATTTAGTAAGCTAAATGCTGTTTATTCAGGTTTAAGAAAGTTAAGCCTATTAATTTCAATTACTATAGTTTCTGTTTTTGCTCTACCTTGCTGTGCACAGGCAGACTGCTGTTATTTTCATTATTCATTTGATTTCTATAGCTGCCCATCTCAACAAGTAACACTGTACATGTCGTTATGTGTCATATGATATATATTATTATACAAAGGTGCCATTTTATATACGACTTTCTTTTATGATGGCTGATAACATTGTCCAATTCTATTAAGCTTCCCTGAATACCCTTTAACAGGAGAGCCAACATAGAAATCATTAAAGCCCATTAAGGGTGAACTTGCTGAAATCAACAAGAACTGAGTTCATCGGATTACATAATGAAATTCACAACCAGTGCCTTAAGGCTGGATTCCTCTGAAAATGTTTTCTATACCTCATCCTCATCCCCAAAACCAAGACAGTGGTACCTCGGTACTCATCATTGGCTACAAGAGCTGCAGTGAGTACCAGAAACAAGGAGTACCAAACGCATTTTTCCCATAAGGTATAATGTCAGGCAGCCGACACTGACAAGTTCTAGCTTGTGTGTCGAGTACCAAACAAACGATAAGTACCGGGACAAAACTTTGACGTCCAAATGCACTGAGGACCCATTTCAATGAATTTCATTGCAGTTCAGTACCCAGGTACAACTGTACATCGATCGGATGGAAAATACCTTGGTGGTGCACACTCCGTTCACATGTGTATCGATACGGAGGTTATCCATCGTTTTGTTGCTGAAGCTGGTGATGTTGAACAAGTTTGGGGAAACCTGGACCACGGCCATTTGTTGGTAGAAGTGTGAAGCCATGGCCTGTTCTCTCAGGATGGCTACCGAGTTGTTTAGGTTTACAGCCAGCAGGTTCTTTTTGGAACTCCACTTGAAAACAACGAAGAAGAAAAATACATTAGGATATTCCCTGGCCGGCTTAGTGAGAAAAGCTCAAGGGCCAAAATCTATCCATCAACGGTACAGTTCAAGCTGGCCGAATCAAATGCATATTCTGTTTTGGTTATTTATGTAGGACGATTGCACAGCCTACATCATTTGTTATGTTTTTGTCCACCATAATAGATCAAGAGAACAAGAACCAACCATTGTTATGTCTGTTAATTTAAGCAGGTGTTGAACTTAAAAAAGCAAACACAACTGTACTTTTCATCTGCCAAAGATTTACGCCACGTTCCCCACAAGGCATTATCTATTTGGTCACATTTCCAACGGGTCTCTAGTTTCCTTTCATTCTTATGCCTGATTGGAAGAACTTGTATTTTAAATGTAATTTATTGAACCAAACTAATATCCCATTGCAATCAGACTCTCAGAGTTCACAGTAATAAAGAACTTAATACCAAAAATTAAGGAAGTTCTTCTGAAAACCCAGTAATATAATCCTGGCGTCACATCTCTGAAGCCTTCTAGAAAATGTCTGTTTTCTTTTTTTCAGAAGGTGGATAATGTTGGGTAGAAATGAATCTTCAACAGGAGACCCTTCCAGAAGGAGGAGGGTCCCATCCAATCTTAGACATCAATGTTTCTCAACCTTGGCAACTTTTAAGATGGGTGGACTTCAACTCCCAGAATTCCTCAGCCAGCAGGACCTTAAAGTCCGCAAGGTTGAAACATACAGGTAGTCCTTGACTTACGACCGCAACGGGGCCGACATTTCTGTTGCTGAGCAATATTTATTAAGTGAGTTGCACCTCATTTACGACCTTTCTTGCCACCATCACTGAAGTAATCCGGTCGTGAAGTGAATCTGGTTTCTCCATTGACTTTGCTCATTGGAAGGCTGCAAAAGGAGATCACGCCAGCCCAGGACAGTCATAAAAACGAGTCAATTGCCAAGCGTCTGGATTTTGATCATGTGACCATGCAACAGCCGTTAAGTGTGAAAACTGGTCACAAGTCGCTTTTTTTTTCAGCTCCATTGTAACTTTGAACATTCACTAAACAAATGGTCATAAGTGGAGGGCTACCCTATATGTGGCATCTCCCAAGGACTTGTTATCTCTCGCGTGCGCACCTGTGCTGAAAAGCTTACTCTGGGTATCACGGATGTGGGACTTGGTGTTGCCTCCCAAGTAAGCCAAAGGGAAGGATCAACTCTTATCTGTGAGTTTACCTCGATCTGAATGATATTCCCGTCCAGCTCTGTCGGGGTCTGAAGTTTCCATCTTCCTTCTTCTAGGGAGCAGGTGCTTGAGCTGGAGAATGGCACTTTCCTCCACATAGCTATTCGCCCTTTATTGGTGCCAGCGGCTAGGAGACCTGCCAAATGGATCATATTAGATCTGGCCAAGGAGGTCATCAACGGTGCCCTCCTCACTCTCTTTCTGCCCAAAGCCAACCTGTCATCAAACTTCAGTAGGAGCAACAGAAAGAGGCGAAGAGTAGGGGAGAAACAAATCTTAGGTGACAAGGAAAGCTTGCAGTTTGATTTCCAATTCCTGAAATAATTGTTGCCTATCAATGTATCAATATTGCTTATTTCCACTTACAGATAACGGACCAATTTAAAGCAAGCTGCCTCTCATTCCAACTTTGCCATCTACGGCCAACTCGCCACAGCCATGGGAGAAGCTTGCGGCGGGACAATTCAACAGTACAATTTAATGATTTAAAATAATTTTTAAAATAATTTTGATTTTTGACATTCGTTCTGTTCCCTCCTCTTGCATCCTTTCTGTAATGATTCTATTCCACAATTTGTTTGATATTAGTGTAACTCTTGTCCCGTAGCGAGTTGGCCATGGCGAGTTGTCCTATGGCAAGTTGGCCGTGGAGAATTGTCACAGACCCTCCAAACTTGGCCGCTTAAAAGACTTGTGGACAGTTGTCTCTTATCAATGTTAGTTGGACTTCCCCCCTGTGGAATAGATTATTTCTGAAACCAGTGGGATTTTTTAAAAAAATGGATAATTAAGATGCTAAAGATCAAAGCAACCTGATCTTTTGTATACCTTTGGCATTGCAATAGGAGACACAATGGATACATTCTCCGATTTCAAAGCCTAGCTGTTCATCCAGAGAAAGGACATAATTCTCACCCCGTTCCAAGTCCCAGAACCTGCAGAGAAAGTATACAAGAGATATAGTTCGTAAGGGGCATGGCTTAAAAAAAATCAGAAGGCACTACTGTAAAGCCCGATGCTGCCTATATTTATTTTTGTGCCTTGTCTTGGCTGTTTGCCACCTTTTTTTCTTGTATCTGTCCCTAAGACTGTGAGAAATTATTTCGTTCACTTAAGGCTACTCTAAAAATAATCATAACAATGGCTAAACAGTAACTGTCCAGTAGCTGGCCTACTGCTTAAGAGGTGAAGCAGGAGGGAAGAGATCACAGTCCTTTAATTGAGACAGATATGTGACTTTGAAATAATACGACAGTAATTTTCAGAACGCATCCATGAACACCAACTAGTAGTCAGAAGATATGATGAAAATTCTTTAATTTCACAACATATAGGCAGATTTAACCATAGTTTCAATTGGGAAAATGTGACCAAAAATGTGACTTTTTATCCATCCATCCATCCATCCAATTTAAGGTCTGCCTATCTCCCTCACAGAGGGAGAGAGATTGTATTTGAGGCAGATGTCGTGGTTTAAAAGAAACTCTGGCTAACTACTAAGCAAGCCAGTTTAGCCATATTTTATCGGGTCATTTAAGAAAGAAGTTAGTGAAAAAGGCGAAAGTTACAATATTTTGGACATGTCATGTGACACCCAGAAAAATACGGCCTACTTCACTTAATCCTCCAAGGAAAGATTGAAGGCAAACGAGGTCCAGGCAGAAGAAGAAGATGATCATGGCTTCAAAATCTAAGGGACCAGTTTGGACAAAACTCAACAGCCCTTTTTCATGTGGCTGTTGATAAAAATAGGATCGCCAACATGATCGCCAACGTCCGATGACGGATAGGGCACAAAGAGATGAAGAAGAAAGAAGTGATACTGAAGTCTCAGGAATTCTTACAGGCACCTCTTTGCTCTTAAATCTAATGTTGCATTCGGTATAATTTAAGGTTATAGGTGAACCAGGCAGCACATCAAAAGACCAAATCATTTTCTTACCTAAGAAGGGGTTCGTTTGTTGCAGTGATAAGGAGGCTATGATCAATCAAAATGATATCAGCAGGATGATTCATTTTTCCACTCAACTTCACCTGGTGACAAAAAAACATTCAGCACACCGAGTTATTGAACTCTTTCAAAGATCACGGTCCAAGTAAGTCATGTGCATTGAAATAAAAATGGCTAACGATTTTAGAAGGCAGTTGGCTCCAAGGGGTCTGTTCATAAATTATTTTGATTCTTCAATTTCAGGCATGTATAATAATGGCAGCTCATAGACTAGCCAGAAACCACAATAATTAACTTTTTCGTAAGTAACGCATCACAGAGCCTGCTACCTTACCTTCAGAAGTTCTTCTGCTTCTCCTTCGGGAGAAATTTTCTGAAGGGACAAGAGGAGAGTCTCCGTTATTACTACTAAGACGTCTCTTTCCATGAACAGCATTTTTTGGATTGAAGTTTCTATAATCAGCGCTTGGTTGGTCTTTCCTCTATCACTCACATAATGCACAGTTCCTGCAATGCAAACAATTGGGTAGTTAACTCGGTCATCTAATGAAGCTCAGGCTTTCCCAAATCCACAGATGGAAAAATGGCATTATTCAGTGTCAATATCAAGAGTGTGAACACAAATAGGAAATTACAGAAAACAGATCCATAGACCTCTTTCTTTCTCTCTCTCTCCACTTGTGCCAAGATGCAAGGAAAACGAGTTCTCTTAATGCCTTGTTTACATCTCAAAAGGTAGGAGCAACTTGCCAAATTTAAAAACCATGCATTTGTGGTTCACCCATAGGGGGAGCTGTGACCTTCCAAATTAATCACCATATGAATTTCCTGGGGACTAAAGATTGGTTTGTGGCATAGTCAGCCAGATGTTGTGACTGGAATTGGCATTTTAATTCACCTATCCTTTGCAAGGACCTGGGCTAGGCAGACCTGGAAGTTTGATGGTGTTAGAGGTAATGTCGCAGGATGTAAGCTGTTCTGAGTGTAGCTGCCTTTTGCAATTGACTGCTGATGAATTTGTCAATGCCACTGGTGTTAAGCAGTGCTCCGGTTGTTTTGGGATTTATAATAACGATTATAAATGATATGGAATATATTACCATATATGAATTATTATACAAGTGGACCTCAAAGGTCCTTGGGGAAGTTTGTAGGAATCACAAGAATTAACTTTTTCTTAATTTTCATCCCACAGCTTTAAATATTGATCTAAATTATATAACACAAATGCAAAGAATAAAGATCAGCCAATAAATTCTTGTTTTTTTTAAAAAATCTGCTTTGTTCTTACCATCAATCATGCTTACAAAGAAGGACAGGCCTTCCTGGGGTCCCATTTTCAGAGCTATCCCCATTCCAGATTTTCTCCAGTTAAACATATCCAGGGCCTTCTCATCACCACTCACTGCAGCTTTGGCGAGCTGGACCAAATCTCTGCAGGTAAGAACAAGACATTTGAGTTTTTGGCCCCCTTTGGATCTACAAGATGACGGCTTCCTGTCACAGACAGATCTTGACTTACAACCATCCATTTAGTGGCCATTCAAAGCTACAACAGCTCCGGAAAAAAGTGACTTGCACTTACGGCTGCACAGCATTCCTAAGGTCACACGGTCGAAATTCGGATGCTTGGCAACTGGCTTGTACTTATGACGGTTGAAATGTCCCGGGGTCATGTGATCTCCCTCTGCAACCATCCCAGCTGGCTTCTGGTGAAGTCAGCGGGGGAAAGCTGGATTTGCTTAACAATCACATGATTCAGCAACAGCAGTGATTCGCTTAACAACCCATGGCCAAAATGGTCATAAAACTGAGGGTGACTCCTAGCAATGGACATTCTGGTCGCAGCTGTGGTTGTAAGTCAAGGACTACTTGTAAAGAAAAATAACTTCTTTAACAGTAAGAGGTTTCTCACCCATCCTAAAGTAGGTCCTAGATATTTTCTAATACCGGTATTAAAGTTGGCTGGGCTTTTTTTCCTGATAGGCACTTAAGGCATAGCACACAAGGAAACAGCAAACATCCATTGGAGTTTAAACATACGTTGTGCTGAAAGTAACAGCATAATTTTTTTTAGACAAGTTTAGGAAGGCAGAGAGAAACGGGATGAAAAAAAAAATAAAAGGTTTCAACCTGAGGAGGCGGCTATAAAAATAGATAATGCTAAAGAATGATTAAAAGAAAACATGAACATGAGAAAACATGAGAAAACATGAGAAGAAAGTGGCACTTGATTCATCACTGAGACTGATGCCTAAACATTGAAGAAGTTTCAGATTTTTGTTCCAGTGGAACTTAGTATCAAGGGACTAAGAAATTCTGGCCAAAGTTTCATACTTACTCTCCAGGAGGAGGCGGGCGAAAAATGCAGAAATTAAGATGTTTTCCATACTCGTGTTTTAACAAAGGGGGGCCTTGGACTCTACCCCGCTGATCCATCCGCCACAATACAAGAACTCCGAGCTACACAAGAGAGATTATTCGATTAATATTTTCTTATGGACCATTTGCTCTGCAGTTGGTGGTGTTGGTTTTGAGATGAGCTCAAATCTTTTATTTTTTTTTTATATAGTTTACTTATACATTTTCAAGTAACATATATAAGTGCTTTGTGAACCGTATATTGGCTGGGTCAGTTGCTTACATAATATTCCCAGCTCCTAATTTCTACTTTTATTATCCAACACAAACTGAACAGCAGAAAGCTATCTGGCTGATGAATACAGTAGGACTTGGAAGTGCATGAGAGATTTGGCATTTTTCCTTCAATCTCTAAGATAGTCTGGAGCTTAAGCTACATCTCCTGAAGGACCAGGGGCTATCGTATGTATAAGTCAATTCTTAATGTTGTGCCATGCTAGATTGGGTCACCAGGAATTAAATTCCAGTTGAACTAATTGTCAGATAAGTGAGTGCAACTACAAAGAAGAAAGCAGAGAAAAGCTACATTTTTAAAAACATTACTGATGCATGGTAAAAGCAATGCCAAAATCTAATTTTTGCCTGGGTGATGTTCACTATTAAAATTGTCTCACCTATTTGAAAAATTCAAATATATGTAGGAATGAAGAGCAATAGGCAATTTCTGAAGTGCGGGGGGGAAAAGGTTATAAACAAGAAGAGCACCAAAGAATGGATGTTTCTGAATTTTTTAAAAATATAGATAATCCTGGCAATGGATCGCTCAAGTCACATGATTCAGTTTTCAGTTTGCAATCATTTTGTTTTGTGCTTTGAAAGTTGGCAAAATGGAATAAAAAGATTGGAAAAATATACGTGACTTTTCCCCCCCTTTATTAGTCTACGAGGGAAATTTCCACAATCTGTGTTAACGAATGATATATAGACTATGCATTGATGTGCTATTCAAAAGCCATTTTGATTTTGCTACTTACTTTATCTCCAGAAACAAGACGTGTTCCATTAGTACTCCAATTCAGGACTGAAATATCAGCATTATGATTGGAGGGCACAGCATGATGCTCCTTGTCTTGTTTATTCACTACTATCACATCTCCCATCTCGCAACCCACAGCCACAATCAGTTTGGAGGGGTGCCAACTGAGATACGTGACCCGAAAGTTTTTTTCCAAGTGTGCATCACCCACATACTCTCCCTAGTGGAGGGAAAAAGGAAACAGAACAGCATCATTTTGTATGTATATATATATATATATATATATGGCTTAATCCTTCAATACATCTCTGACTCTGTAAATAAATCTAAATTTAGATATTATGCAGGTAATGCAAATGCCTAGCACTGATTAGCCCAAGACAACCATTAGTTTTAGAATACTTGCCTGTTCTTGAAAAATATCCACACTGCCACCAGAGTTTGCATTAATGGATGCAACAGCTAAGAGTGGCTGAAGACGGTGCCACGTTATGTGGGTGTGGGGTCCACAGGATTCAAGAGCTTCTATTCGATGATCAATGTAGACCGCCATGGTCAGATGCCTATCAGATAAAGTATTTATTGTATAACCAGCTGCAGAGTGAGATCCAGATATGAAACCGAAAGGCAAATTATATGTTGAAACATAAATTGAAGAAATAAAATAATAAATGTTCTTTGCACATGGAAGGAATTAATCCCCCCATTATTTAGCTCGTAATTTAGTAATATATTTGTTTTCTTTCCCTGTCCTCCCACCAGAAGGGGAAACGAAAATGCACAGAGGGCAAATTCCTGCTTTCCACCATCTACACGCAGATTAAGAGTGCTCCAATTTGCTCCAGCTGAAATGTGAGAGAAATGAAGACTCCGAGCAAGCAAACTGTACAAATCACCATCCATCATAAGAGCGCTGTTCCTGTTCAAAGCTGTCCAGAACCCTCTGAAGTGAGTGGCCATATCAAAACAAATCAGCTAAATTAAATGTTGCAGATATTTGCATTTGAAAGGCAAGAAGGAGGTGGTGGAGATGAAGGACCTAGAATTGTTGGGGGCAATATGTTGATGCTGTAAACCGCTTAGAGTAAATCACTGTCTAATCACTGTGAAGCGGTAATAAGTTTAAGTGCTATTGCTATATTATTATTTTTTAAAATCTAAAATCTCTTATCAGTCAACTCCCCAGTCTAGCCTATAGCTCTGAGATTTCCTGGTGGCGTCTTGTCCAAATCTGATTCCACTTTGCATTTCTTCCAAATTAATGGTGACGGGCAGCTTAAAAAATAACACACAAGCACACCTATTTCATTTATTTGTTTGATCACGTTTTTATGCTGCCCATCTCTCTTACAGGGCAGATAATACAAGCACAACCCCCCCCAATCACTAGGAAATAAATCACCCACAAACACTGCACAGGTCCTGCCCCATCTGCGTCTTTTACTTTTCAACCTGGAGAGCTTGAGGCTGTGGGTGGACTTCAACTCCCAGAATTCCCGAGAGCGCCTTGCAGGCTGAGGAATCCTGGGAGTTGAAGTCCGCCCACCCACAAGTTGCCGAGATTGAGAAATCACTGCTTTAAAGCCTTAGGAAGGGCCAGGAGAGATGATAAAAGATTGAGGGGGGAGGGGGGAAATTAAACCAAGGTTAATTTAAGGGTTCTCTCTCACACACACACCCCAATCCCACTTCATGGAGGCGGCCGTGACTGCGTGACCATAAACACGGCTGTGGGGATCGCCTTTGGCTTCCTCTGGGATGTTTCCCCGATCTGGCAGCTCAGGGATCTCCTGGTGGTCTCCCATCCATGCTTCCCTACCGAAGGAGCCCAGGCTTATATAGAAAGCCCCTCGGAGCGCTAGTTGGGCCGAAGGGCTTCCTTTTCGGTTCCCCTCTCCCCCGCTTCCGCTCCCCCCCCCCACCGGCTGGGAAAACGCCTCGGATGCAGCGAGGCGAGTCCTCCCGTCATCCCGGACTTCGCCCTCTTACCTGATCCCGGGTCCGGATCCGACCGAGGCCTGCTGGGCCGATCGGCCGCTTGAAGGAGAGGCTTCGCGTTGCCCTTGGCAACGGCGAGCTTTTCCCCCCCCCGCCACGGAAATACCCGAAGGGGGAAGCGAAGAGAGCCGAAAGGGAGGGGCGGAAATTGCCGAGCGCTTTCGCGCATCGTTTGTTCGGAAAGGCGGTGGAAGAGACGCTCTTGAGGTTTTGCAAAACGGATTTCCCCCCCTTCTCTCTCCCGTTTTGGATTTTCTTCCCAAACAAGTAATAAAAACACACACATACACCCCGGGTTTTATTCCTGTAGGTTTCGAGGACAAATCGTGAGAGATGGTTCTGTTTTTCTGTGCTGAAATGTCCCTCCCCTGCCTTTTCAGTGGCAGTGGCAGTATTTTATTTACAAATACAGAATGACAGAGTTGGAAGGGACCTTGTAGGTCATCCAGTCCAACCCCCTGCCCAAGCAGGAGACCCTACACCATTTCTGACAGATGGCAGTCCAGTCTCTTCTGGAAAGCATCCAAGGGATGAAATAAGTAAATAAATTCCCTCCTATAACTATATATATATTATAGTTCTTCTTCCATGGATAACAGAAAGCGTGTGGTCTCGAAGATGTGATTAATTTTTATAATAGCAATAGCTTTCATGGAATAAAGCTTGCTTTAATTGCGAACAGATACGCATCGTATCGATAGGGCATACTGGCGGGAAATAGAGGATTGCAACCTTTTAAAATCCCTTCACCTCTTTCGGCATTGGTCCCTTGCCTTGCCCATCCAACAGGAACCAGCCAATTAATGCTCCTCAAAAAAAAAGGTGGCCTAATCCCCTCCCCTTTCGGAATCCCCGCCCATTTCTCCCTCGGAGCCCGTGTTAGCTCCTGTCTCTACCACTTCCGGCAGGGCTTGGCTGCCCTCCTCTCTCTCTCTTTCTCTCTCTCTCTCTCTCTCTCTCTCATCCCGCAACTCCACGCGCGCTGGGCCGTCCCGTGTCATCTGTCGCGCGCGGCGCTCCGATTGGCCCACCTTTGCTTCCGGGACCTCCCCTCCGTTCGACGCCGACTAATGAAAACGTTTGTTTGGGAGTAGAGGGGGTGAAAAAAACAAAAAACCCACCCTCTTTTCTCCTGCCCCACCCTTTCGCTTCTTGCCTGTCTGTTTTTTTTCCTTTCTTACTTTCTTTCTTTTTTTCTCTCCGCCCCTTTGGAGGCGTGGCTTGCCGAGCTCTCCTCTGGGCCTCCCGGGCTCGCGCGCCGGGCTCTCTCTCTCTCTCCCTCTCGCTCTATCTGTGCGCGGCGCGTGGCGGCAACGAGGAAGCGGAAGCAACCGGGGAGCTCGCGGGTGGCGTTGCGAGGCGGCCGCCCGTCCGCCTGCCGAGGAGTTGCGGGGCGGAGAAGCCGCGCAGGGCGGCTGCCGGGATCGGTTGCCCTGCCGCCGCTGCTGGAGGCGCCGGAGGATTCCCATGCATCAGGTATAGGACCAGGCCCGGTGGCTTGCATGCCCGGTTGTGTGTGTGTCTGTGTGTGTTGGGGAGGGTGTCTCCTCGCCCGTCCGGCCCGGTCTGTAAAGCGACGCCGAGTTGCAAACCCCATCAAGGGCGTGCAATGCATATCGGCTCCTGGGATTGACTTTCGCCCGAATCTCAACCTTGCGTATCCTGGCCGGCGGGGCGCAGAGAGGAGATATGGGGACGCCACCCCCACCCCCCAATTCCTCCACCCCCAGGCTTCCTAGGAGAGGAACGGTAGAGGCGAAGCGGCTTGCCAGGTGGTCAG
>JANHFL010003872.1:50321-65578 GCA_032468155.1 Oxyrhabdium leporinum | reverse complement strand
GAAACTTCTCCCCGCGGGGGGGAAGAAGAAGGCGGGCGGGCCGGGCCTGGGGAGCCCTCGGCGATGGGGGGGGGGTTGTGTGACCCCCGTGGGGCGTGGAGGAGGGGGGAGACGACGACCCCCGGCTGCCAGGCCCGGGGTTTGTTTTGGGCCGCCAGCCTCACCCTCTTCTTCTTCTTCTTCCTCCTTCTCCTCCTCTTCCTCCTCCTCTTTTTCCTCCTGCCAGGATGACAGTCAAGCTGGGTGACCACAGCAGCGGCGTTGGAGCCCCCGAGGAAGGCCTGAGGAAGCTGGGCAAGCGAGGAGCCGCCGGCGAGGACGAGGGGTGCCCCGAAGGAGGAGGATGTGGAGGAGACGGAGGCCCCAAGAAAGGCGAGGAGGAGGGGACCCCTCGAGGAGGAGAGACCAACGGGGGTCCCTCCTCCGGAGTCCCAGCCTCGCCCCCGGCCACCGCCGCCGCCTCCTCCTCCTCTTCCTCTTCCTCAGGCCCACCACCAGCAGCGCCTGGCCACGACCAGCATCACTTCCTCCGGTCCAGCGTCCGGCCGCAGAGCAAGAGGCTGAGGAAGGATCCCCAGGCGTCCTGTGTGGCAGCCGTCGGCGGGACGGGCAGCGGCGGGGGCAGCGCTGCCGCCACGGGAAAAGGAAAAGGTGGGTCAGGAAAAGGTGGGTCGTACATGCGGGCCATCACCCCCTCATCACGCTGGACGTGGGTCACACATGCAGACCATCAACCGTCACAGCCGATGGTTCATGCAGAAGGAGAACCCGGGGTGAACTGGCGCTTGGGAGCGGACCCCGAATGTATATTATGGGGGTGCAGGTGATTTGAAGCATCGTTCGTCAGGCTGGAGGGGGGCGGGTTTCCACCCCAAATCGATCTGGTGGGGTCAAATCCACCCAGAAGGCTTGGATTCAGATTGGGAAATCCATTTAGATTGGGAATGTTGCTTGGTTGTGCTATTCCTGCTGTTCGACTTTTTTTCTAGTGATTTTGTGTTTTTGTGTTTTTTTTTTATCTTCCGTGGATGCTCGAGGTCTGAATGGGTCAAGAATTTAATTCATTGATTACTGTGATAATCAGCCTTGATAATCTTAGAAGCAGCCTCCTTTAAAAGCCTCAATCTGATCTTTTGGATCGCTGCATGATGATTGAGTTCCATTGTGGATATCTAGCATCTGGCGTCCCTGGGCACCGTCTGGTTCTTAGTCAACAAATGAGTCGCAATGTTTTCTTGTCCATTTTCAGAATATTATTTTTTACACTTTTCGAGTCGTGAAAAGAGAGGCCGTTTGAATGGGTCTGATGTCTTCAGACTGGGAATCTCTTGATCCATTCTTTGTTGTCTTTAACTGATGGGTTGTATAAATTTCGGAACTAGGATCAACTTGAGTTAGGGTTTTTTTTTTGGTAATCATCGATATCGGTGTTTGATTAGAGCGCAATTATAAGTCATTTCTATGGCTTTAATTATTCCAGCTTTGTTTTATTAACCAGTTGCATTTATGGAAATGGAGATCCTTAAAACTTCTTTAAAATGGTCTTTGCTGGATCCTTTTATTAAAAAAAAATTCCCTGATGAACTAGTACATTCGATGAGAGAAATAAATAGCTATAGAGATGTCATTAGAGATGGTTTGTGTAAGACAACGTTGAACAATTTTAGAACATTTTAGGAATCAAAATTATAAATCCTTTATGGAGTATTTTTGGCAATAGGGCAGATCACATCATGCCACGTCAGACATTAATCACTTTTGAATAACATGTAGTGAGTGAGTGGTTTCATACCTAATGCAGTGGTTATGGAGTTTTATCCTCAAAACTGGATTGTGTGAATCCATCCAGTTGTCAGTTATTCAGTGAAGGACAGTTAAATATATCATATTTTAACATGGTATACTAAACTTGTCAAAGCTCTATGAAACTTCAGCATTGTTTCAGCAAAGAAATACCACTTTATTGCCCTTTGCACTAGTATAAACATTTGAACTCACGCTCACTTATTCCCTGAAATTCTTTTATCCTAATGCTATAGCCAGAACAGCTAATAACCTCTTAGTGTAAACATGTACATCTAGTGAAAGTGAAATAGACATCACAAAGTACCTTTGCTTTACCTGATTATAGGAAATGCTACTTCCTTATGTGGATCTGTCTTTTCAGAATGCAACATTTCACTTAGATGTACCTTTTGACAATCTTGAGATCGACAGATATGTAGTTATTAATTTCAAAAGAAGCATTTGCCATATTCAGTATCCTAGATTAATCTAATTCTTACAGTTAGAGTCAGGGAAAGATGTTTTTGACAACATGGACTTCAGTTCCCAGAATTCCCCGACCAGCATGCCCTTTACAGAGAATTGTGGGAATGGAATCCTAAGTGGGAAACCTAGGTATAGATGAGTGCAGATATTTTTTCCTGAGTGCTGGATGGAAAATTTTCCTTTGCTACCTAATCCTTCTAACCGGAGCCTAAATCTTGATTTTCTGCAAGCAGAGTCTGTACTGCACAATTGAATTCAATAAATTTGGAATGAATGGAAATTCTATCATACTGTGGAGTCCTTGGTGCTCGCTGAACTTGATTATTTTCTTGTAGACCTGTCATTCCCCAACTAGATAATATCAATACTGAGAGTGGGGTTTGCGGAGAGGAGGAGGACTATGGGGTCCTTGGTGTTCTCTGAACTTGACTATTTGACCTTTCATTACCCATCTAGGTAACATCTTCAGTGCTAGGACCCATCTTCTGTCATAGCAGGGCTGCGTGTTAATGCAGCCTTATTTCCTTTGCTGTGGGCTTAACAGGAATGTATGAAGTGGGAGCTTGTTTCTCATCCTTGAGATAAATGTAGTGAAAGGGGGAGGAAAGTCTTTTTTTTTTCTCCCAACAGAACAACATGCTTCAGCAGTTGCAAGAACAGCCAGGAAAGTGCTAATATTTCCACATGTCTTTGATGTGTGAGTCTGTTAATGATGTGCGCTACTTTAATCATTGTGAATTTCAGTTGTAGACAGATGGAGGCAATGACCAGCATTTAGCAATGAAACACATCTCGTACAGTGTAGGTGGTAGGGGGAAATAGATAAATGGAGGCATGGGCTTTTGATCTCATTTCAGGGGTTCATAACAGCATAGCATCCTTGTGAAGAAGTTGAACTATAATTTGGGAGACTTAATGACTGCCCCTGTTTGACCCTTGAGAGATCAGCAGGGACGTTGAGCCCGTCAAACCCTGTCAATCTTCTTCAGAGGTGTGCTGTGGGAATAAAAGGAAGGGCCGGCCCAAATTCCACGTATACCACTTTCCGCTGCCAGAAAAATAGAAGGAAATAAACACAATATATACGCCATTTCCAATAGTTCTGTAACTTGTACAGAGGAGAATATTGGATCAGAAATCTTTCAAGTGAAGTTAGTGACAGTAAGGTTCCCCACGATCTGTGCCGGTGGGTCATTGTGGTGAGATAAGGAAGAGATCATTTCCAACATCCCATTCCTCTAAAATTTCAGTGGTGCTCTTTTCTTGCATGCTGGTCAACTGGAATAATCTTGGTTTAAGCTATTGTTCCCTCTGCTTATTTTTGAGGGGAGTTGTAAAAGGGGAATTATTTCCCCAAATACATTTGAGATCTTACTCCTACCTGCTATTTCTCTTTTTTCTGGTATATCTTTTTAAGGGCGTTCCTATACCTGCAAAGACTGTTTCAAGGCTTTATACAGTATAGTTTTCACTTGTTTAAACCGCGAGGTGATGGTAGAATTATTAATACACGTCATTCCTTTTTATAAGCATATAAACTCCCAATTTATACTAAGGTTTTATATACGGCATATTATCGTTATTACCGCTCCATTTCTAGCTGATTGTGCTAGCACAGCATTCATACTTCTAGTTAACTGAATCATGGCTTACTTAACCCAGCGTCTGGACTTTTCATATCCTCTCCAAGTAGAAGTCAACCACATTGGATAGATCCATCATTCTTTAACTTAGGAGAGGAAGTTTGAGGCAGGATGTCTACATATTTGTAAGGCACTTTGGGGAAAAGATGGGAAAATTTGAGACTCAGTGTGTTGTGTGATCGCAACCATTATGGGCCACATGAATGGTCTGTCCATCTGAATAGTTAGGTATTTGATTCTGGATTGAGCATTGTCCAATTTTAGGTATGTTTATTTAGAAATTAATTCTTGTTTGGGTTCACCCATCATACTAAGCCACGTTGTGGTTTGCTTGATTTGGGGTTAGTTTGTTGTGTGAACATAACTACTGTGATTTGTTCAATAGACTGTAGTTTATTCAATGTGTGACGCCTGGCATGAAATGGAACAACCTAATATTTGTGCAAGTGTATAGTCCAGTATAGAGGAAGGTACATTTTATCACACACACAAACACGAACGAATTTGATACACCTCATGTTACACATCAGTTTTTTATTAAGAGTATTGCGTTTCTTAAGTAAACAGATGCTTTCAAATGTCAGTGTTTGCCGATACCTTCAATTATTTCAGTCCTATAGTTGACATTTTTACCATTTTTAAAAAAAAAATATTGCTGGCAGACCTTTAAAAGAAAGTGCACTGAGGTTTGTACTTTAATTGAAAAGTAATATGAATTTGGTACACGCTGAGATGTTGTAGGAAAAAAAGAAAACAGCCTTTGTCAAGCTTTTTCCTTCTTCCAGATGTTGGCCCTTTGTTAGCCACGCTCTTGAAACAGGTTCTATTTTCTTATTGAAGCTGTGTTAGTCTGTTGCAGTAAAAACCCCAGAACATCTTGTGGCATTTTTAAAGAGAAGCAGATTTATTAGGGCATCAGCTTTGCGGGATACAGGCTTCAGTGCGCCGAGTGTCTGAATATCATGCATGTTGCAGAAATTTTTGGTGTGAAATCTTTGCTTGCCTTGGTGGGCTTTGGGAGTCCATTTTGTGCACAGCAACTAGAGGGCATTTTTGTTCTTTAGGGACTCCTCCTTTTAAAAACCACGGAAATGTCTTCTGGGGATGTTCAAGAGAGGTGTCAGGAGAGGAACTAACAATATGCTTGTTAAAACCAGCACTTAATTTTAAATTGTTGCTGGTTATTCCTATTCTGCTGCTTCCTGCTTTTCCTTTGACTCTGCTGAAGAATGTCTAAACATTGGGCTAGGAAAATCTTACAAATAACTTTGTAGTCAGAGCAAAGAAATGTCTTCTTAAAGGATTGATTCAATACGTCTAAAGAGAGAAAAAATATGTTGGATATTTGTTACTGGCCCATACCTAGGAGGAGAACTCCTCTGATGTAAAAGCTTCATCGTTTAATTCCTTAAAATATTAACCTCATTAATTGCTTCTAATGAATGCACGGTGTGTATTCTGAATGCAAACTATTAGGCAGCTGTTAAATGTGAAACCAATTGTGAACTGTCTTTTCCAAATTTTGAATATTTGGGAGAATTCTTGATTACTATAGTTGGATGGTATGCTTATATGAATGATCCTTATCCTTATCCCCTAGGCATAAACTGTTCCTCTTTTGAAGCTGTTCTTATGCCTAGAATATTCTGCATGGGTTGACCGTTGTTTATTCTCACATTCATACTAGCTTATAGGCCTGGCAAGATGTCTATTACAAATAAATACACTTCATGTTTATACTAATGTTTCCATTATTCACTTGAGTCGTGCCCTTGTGGACACGACTGAGATCGTACCACTTTTTTTTTTTAACCACCAACTTGTCAGATCTCTGTATCTATATGCCATACATTAGACGCAGTTGGTAATTTCTCAGAAAGTGCTAAATTGAATACAAGATACTCAGGCAAAATTGTACGTGGAGCCTGTGGGTTTTACACGTTACAAAAGGCAATCCTGCTAAAGAGCGTAGAAAGTAAATAATTCAAATTGTCAAAAACGTTTGGGGCACGATCAGAAATCGGGCTAGCCAAAATTACTCTGTCATGATTTAAGAATGTTGCTGGTTTGGTCTTTAAAGAGAATAGAGCTTACTTTTTGGGGGAGTTCTAAATCTTAACTGTCAATGGGTAGAACAATTCAATTAGCTTGTATAGTTTAAATAGACAATTGCATTTTCTTGAAGCTGCTTGTACAGAGCCTGTGCAAATGCTTCAGCACCGGAGACCAAATGTGTAAGGCATACCATGAGGCAGAGAAGTATATCTAATATGCCTATTCTCTGCAGATCAATAACATCAATAGGTTGAGAAAGAGCCACCTCTCATTGAGCACGTCTACCCTCTGAATGACTTCAGAGCCAGTTCCTATACCTCCACGTAGAGGCTGTTGCAATGCCTAAATAAGGGACTCCCTGAAGCTGTAGTAATACCCACAAATGATTTGTCACCTGGTTTGACCTCATTTCGTGAGGACTCTCCCTGCCAGATCATCACACTGTTTTGACAGCAACGGTGCGTGGGAATTTCTGTGGAGCTTTGACCCATCAGGTTGTCACTAGGTAAGTGACTTAAGCACTAGTAAACAACATTGCATGGAGTATGCCTACTCCAAGATGAAGTTGTTTTCAGCAGCCATGCTGTGGGCCCATAAGTCCCTAAAACTAGAAAACAGTACAGGTAGCCCTTGACTTATAGCAGTTTTGTTTAGTGACCGTTCAAAGTTATAGCAGAGACCGATGACCATTGTTCACACTTCCAAACACTGCGGCATCCCCATGGTCACGTGATCAGACTTCGGGTGCTTTGCAACTGGCAGGTATTTATGGCGTTTGCAGCATCCCGGGGGTCACGTGATCCCCCTTTTGAGACCACCTGATCAGCACAGTCGGTGCGGAAGCCAGATTCATTTAACAGCCATGTTACTAACTTTTAACAATTGCAGTGATTCACTTAACAACTGTCTCGCTAAGAAATGTTGTAAAACGGGGCAAAATGCGCTTAACCACTGTCTCGCTTAGGAACATACATTTTGGGCTCAATTGTGGTTATAAGTCAAGGACCACCTGTATGCGTACTCATTTCATGACGATCGTTCTAGGGCAACCACCAATGTTAACTAATACCTGTGGACTAAAACAGCTCTGAAATCTTGACAGTGCCTTCGTTTGAGTTAGAAAGAAATTAACAAGACCCCGATTAAAAAAACCAGCCATATAATCACACGCAACCATTTCTCGCCTGTGTTCTGTGAATTATATCTTCTAACCCAATACTCTGCTCTGAACAAGTTGATACATGTTGTTTGAACCATACAAAGGTCTTAGTAGAAGCTATTTTTAAAGGCACCTGTTGATCTTTTGCAGCAGCCGTTCACCCACTTCGACTGGGATTGGACCGTGCTCTCAAAATTAGAACGCAGGTTTTGTACACAAAGTCTTTTTTTTTCCCCCACCACCACATTAAAAACCTTCTGATATAGGACAAACTTCCTAACCCGCAGCCTCGTTTCCTGGAAAGCATGCCCAGGTTTCAAATGTTCTTGTTGAGCTTCCTAGTCTTGTTGATTCGAATCTTCTCCTCCGCTGGCCTGAATTTCTCTCGTTGTTTGATAAATTGGATGGGGTTGTCCTTCCATTCAGGATTCCATCCGAAGGTGATCTCAAACAGACTGGATAATATGTGCTGTGAAGGCTGGGGTTTTTTTCCCCCTCCATGCTTGTAATTGCTTGTAATTGAAGCAGGAATACGTCCCACTTACTGCCCATTCATAACCAAATCCAGCCATCTTTGTGAACGGGAATCTAAAGTCCAAACTACTATTTAGTCATAAAATGGGGGCAAACCTCACTTAAAGATTTCTGTCTTGCTTGGCAACATAATGTTTGGGCTCAGTTGCGATCATAAGTCAAGGACTACCTGTATTGCTTGGGTATTCCTAATTCTTAGCTCTTGTTTTCCATTGAAGCTGTAAATTGAAGATTACCTGCAGTGGCTAATTTATATGTAAAAGTGTAAAGTAGCTTCAGTATCTCTTTAGCAGAACACGTCAACTTCGTCAGAATCCATTTCAGTTAATTTTATCTCCTACAGACCTATGTTAGCTTGTCTCTCACCTGTCTTATTCATTTTAATGGTGACAGAAGAACTCATTTAAATTGGAGCTTAAGAGTACCTTTCAGAATACTTGAGGATGCTCAACATACTACGTGGATTTTTTAAAAACAATTGCATGTATGTGCCTGTCAATGGAAGACGGCTACAAGTCTGCTTAAAAAAAACCACCTGGTTAATTTGCAGCAAACAAGTTACAACACCCCATTTCTTGTTCAGCAAGAGTTGCATTGGTGTTGCTGGCAAAGGCTGGCCTATAAGACCATTTCCATCAGTGCAGCAGATGAGTCTTGATCTCCTATGTAATTAATTGCAGGCCACTGATACTCTTTAATTACCCTGGCTTAACCTTGCAGCCTCCAGAATGGTCCAAAACTTGTCTTGTTCCTTCCGGAGTAAGTTGACTTCTTCGAACAACCCAGTCGTTCCTTTCTTCACCTTGTGCTATGCAAAATAGTTTGTGCGATGGCACACCCTGTCAAAGACAATGACGGCAGCAGTCCAGTTTCATCTCTGGGTGGGTGTGGCATCTTGGATTATGCCCTCAAAGCAACACAGGTGACATTTCATCCTGGGATATACATCTCATAAATAGGAGTGGTGCAGTGGCCTAGAGTTGGAGCTCTCTCCTCACAATCAGGAGGCTGTGAGTTCAATCCTCGATAGAGGCAAATATTTCTCAGAGCACACTGAGAATATATCTGCTGAACAAAATTCCACACTGGCGACAGGAAGGGCATCCGGCCATTAAACACTCTGCTAGCTCCATTCAGTTGCCCAGACTCCACCCCGCAGGGGATTATGGGGTCGTTAAAAGAGAATGATGATGATGATATACATCTCATAAATAAATGCATTTTTTTAGGCTGAGGTTCTTTTTAAGAGTCTTATATCCTGCTTTCTGACTGCCCTAAAGTTTGTGGAAAGTCAAATGCCTCCAGCATCCAATATCTGTGCTGCAGTGTGGGTGTTTGTTGGGCTGACCCTTTCTTTTCCTCCCTTTCAAGGTGCAGATAATGGTGGGACGTCATCTGGCAACTCCTCAGGAATCCCGTCCAGCACCCCAGCTGGAAATTCAAAATCAAGTTCAAGGAACTTGAGCACATCAACCGGAGAAAAAGAGGAAGGCAAGAAAGTGAGGCGTCAGTGGGAATCCTGGAGCACGGAGGATAAGAATACCTTCTTTGAGGGCCTCTACGAGGTGGGTGCTTTAAAATGCTGGGAGCTGCTGCAGGCAGGTAGTCCTCGACTCAAAATGGTTCATTTCCTCTGCAGGAAATCACCTGTAAATTTAGATATCCAAACTGTCTGGTGGCAGGTATGATGTGGAAACACACCCGTTTCCCCCAAAAACCCACGAACTTTTGACCCAACTCTGGAAGATACGTGTCATCCCATGATTCCTGCTGCCCTACTTCTCACGTTGTAATATTTGCATTTTTCCCCACCCCCAGCATGGCAAAGACTTCGAAGCAATTCAGAACAACATTGCCCTGAAGTACAAGAAGAAAAGCAAGCCCGCAAGCATGGTGAAGAACAAGGAGCAGGTCCGACACTTCTATTATCGCACTTGGCACAAGATTTCCAAATACATTGACTTTGATAACGGTGAGCGCGCCCCAGAAGGTTGGCTTGGCTTCTCTGAACGATGCAACCAGCTATCACAGTTTATCTTTGGATGGTAGATAGGGGGTAGTAAGGAATGTTTGGGATTTGCCCACGGTGTGTTCTTCTTCAGACGAATCAGGCCTCCATCCCATGGAGCTTTGCCCCATTTTACGACTTTTCTGATCACGTTCGTTAAGTGAATCACTGCAGTTCTTAAACGGTCCTTAAGCGAATCCGGCTTCCCCATTGACTTTGCTTGTCAGAAGGGAATCACATGACTCCAGGGCACCGCAACCGTCGTAACCTTGAGTCAGTTGTGAAGCATCCGAATGTAAATCGTGGGTCTGTAGGGATGCTGCAGTGGTCATGTGTGAAAAATGCTTTTTTTTTCAATGTAACTTTGAACGGTCACTAAACGAACTGTTGTAAGTCGAGGACTCCTTGTATTAGTACAGTGCTTCCATGGTGGAGGATTTGCTGGTGACGTCTCTGTTGCTTGGGAGACACCCAGTTCATGGATCCCCATGAAATTGCTCACCAAAGTGGTACCCATTTATCTACTCGCGGTCACTTGCTTTCAGCCCGCTGGGTCAGTGTGAGCCGGAGCATGTGATGGGAGTTCACCCCTCCCCGCGGCAGCAATGGGTCTCAAACGCGAGACTGCCGATCATCAGCCCAGCGTTCTAACCTCGTGAGCCACCACGCTCCATCAGTTATCATATAATGGGTAAAGTAAAAAAACAGTACGAGGATAGAAAAGTTACATAGCAGCATATTATTTTTCATATCTTGAATAATCAGAATACTACAAAAAACAATTGTGGGTTTAGGTGCCAGTATCATCCTAAAACCAGCTATGAAACGTATCCCCCTATTGAACAATAAATTCA
The DNA here is from genome assembly GCA_032468155.1 of Oxyrhabdium leporinum. Taxonomy (NCBI): domain Eukaryota; kingdom Metazoa; phylum Chordata; class Lepidosauria; order Squamata; family Cyclocoridae; genus Oxyrhabdium; species Oxyrhabdium leporinum. The sequence goes on along the minus strand of JANHFL010003872.1, from coordinate 55,054 downwards.
TATTAATTGCAGGGAGACCTGTCCGGATCACATAACATTGAAATAAACGTCAGTATTTGTCTGCTAGATTCTTTTTAAATAAGAGGATATTCTTAGTTTAATCAAATCAGGTGCACGTTTGTGGTGTATTCTTTTCCTTGAACACCTATGTTTTTCTTTCTTTTGCAGTGTTTTCTCAAGGGCTGAAAAAATCCTCCCTTGAGCTTTATGGCTTAATTTGTTATGGGGAGCTCAGAAAGAAGATCGGGGGCTGTGAGTATACTGTTTTTCGATGCCATGAAATTAGAAAGTATGAGGCTTGCCTCTTAGCTGCTGTGGAAAACCTCTTCCCAACCATTTTGCCAGATGTTTCTCATTTTTTTCCCTCTGCAATATTTTGCACATCGCTCTGCAGTGTGCATTTCCCTGGCTGTGTGTGGGAGAGATTTCCAAGCATAATCTGCAGTTTGCTCTTTCATGCAGAGTAGAAGGAAGCAGAAAACATGCCACGAAGCATCTGTTATTTGTGGGTGTCATTTCACAAACAATGAGAAATCTGCTTGTCCTTGCCTAGCAGAAAGATGTAAGAACTACGCAGGATGACTTCTGCAGAATTGAAAACAAGGATCATATCTGACTACAGATTAGGAAGGAAAACTAAAATGCATTCTGAGTAGCTTTCTTTAAAAAAGAAAACCCAGTCCTCTCAGTATCCAACTTGTCTCATCTAAAGTGACAAATACGATATTTGTATTTGGTTTTATCGCACACTCTGGTCAAAATTAGCAAATACGACTTGTCCTATTGAATCACTGGAAGTAAGGAATGTTTATTCCTTACTTCCAATGTTTACTCCTTACTTCTTTATTCCTGCTGGAATTGGGTATGTCTAGTTTAATGAAAAAAAGGAGTGGGGTGACATGATAGCAGTGTTCCAATATCTCAGGGGCTGCCCCAAAGAAGAGGGAGTCAAACTATTCTGCAAAGCACCCGAGGGCAGGACAAGAAGCAATGGGTGGAAACTAATCAAGGAGAGAAGCAACCTGGAACTAAGGAGAAATTTCCTGACACTTAGAACAGTTAATTAGCAGAACAACTTGCCTTCAGAAGTTGTGAATTTTCCAACACTGGAAGTTTTTAAGAAGAGACTGGACCACCATTCCACTGGTATAGGGCAGTGATGGCGAACCTTTTCAGCACCGAGTGCCCAAACTGGAATGCGTGTGCATGCATGTGCATGTGCGTGTGCTGGAGCGCCGGAAACCTAAAGACCAGCTGGCTGGTGCACACATGCCTGTTTTTGGGTCATTTTTGGCCGTTTTCAGGCCATTTCTTGGGCTGTTTTTCAGGCCAAAAGTGGCCCCAAAATGGCCTGAAAACAGCCTCAAAAAGGCCCCAAAACCACCCGAAAAAATGGCCTGTTTTGGGGGCCATATTTTGGGTTGCTTTCTGGCACTCTGGCGCCCGTGAAGACCAGCTTCAGAAGAGCAGCTGGCGATAGCGCACATGTCCACAGAGAGGGCTCTGTGTGCCACCTCTGGCACGCGTGCCATCGGTTCGCCATCACGGGTATAGGGTTTCCTGCCTGAGTAGGGGGTTGGTCTAGAAGACCTCCAGGGTCCCTTCCAACTCTGTTATTCTATTCTGTTCTCCAGAAGGCACCGTTCACTCTCAGGTGTAACTGTTTTCATTCATGCAGGTGACACAGCAGTTTTTTGAATCTTGCGGTTTGAACAAGCAGCGGCGAACCCGCTACATCCAACTGGTGGCCTACAGTTCTCAGCTCAACACCCAGATGAATATTCAAACCCTCAACCTGCGTTGGAGTGCCCGAGAGGGTTACCTGTTGATACAGACTGACAAGCCCATTTACACCCCCCGGCAAAAGGGTGAGTCTGCCTCACACGCACCTTGCAATCACCTTGCTCTGTTCTTTTCGTTTATCCTGTTTTTAAAAAAAACACCTTTATTTAACAATGATACAGCTTATGCAGGTATAAGCTATATATATAATTAACCACCGTGGCAAGAAAGGTCATAAAATGGGGCAGAATTCACTTAACAACTGCCTTGCTTTGCAACAGAAATGTTGGGCTCAATTGTGATCATAAGTCAAGGACTACCCGTATTACTCAACACAATATTATTCATTTATTCATTTATATCCTGCCTTTATTAGTTTTCACCAGTCAAGGTGGCAAACACACACAATAATCCTCCTCCTATTTGCCTCACAACAACAACCCTGTGAGGTGGGTTGGGATGAGAGACTGTGACTGGGCTAAAGTCATCCAGCCATCTTTCATGTCGAAAGCAGAGCTAAAACTCCCAGTCTCCAGGCTTCTAACCTGGTGCCTTCACCACTAGTTGTCATTAGTAAATCTCCAGGTCAACTTAGGGTGGTGTACATATAGTACTTAATGATCCCAACCTCCTATTTCCCCCACTACTCCAACCCTGCAAGGTAGGATTCTGGATTTGTCTTAGCAGCTCGCTCCCTTCTTCCTCTTACACGCCACTTTCCTTCATTTATTCCAGTGAACTTCCGAGTCTTCCCGCTGGATCACAAGTTACGTCCCACCAATAATCCCGTTGTTATCACTGTGAAGGTAATGAGCAAGTGGTTCAATTAAAATGCAGCGAAGCAGAACCTGATAAAACAATTTTTTTAAAAAAAATATGTACTAATTGGAGCACTATACATGGGAAACTTGCTACTTTTAACACCTTACGAAATTCACTGTTCCTGTGTTCCTGTTTCACACCCTCAGAATCCACGGGGATTTCAGGTCAAGAAGGTTCAACGCACCGCACTTAAATCTGTCATAAAGGACCATCTGTCAATTCCTGATGTGGCTGAGTAAGTTTCACTAAACATTGCGACTTCCAGCTTTTCCCAAAACACAAACGTGCTTTGATGTTGACGGGTGAAATTGGGATTTTTACTCTGGTCTGGCAGTCCTAAACCATGCAATCATTTCAGATGTATTTAATCAAGTCTACTATTTAATTCGGCGTACTAGTTATCCCATTCTAACGATAATGCCAGGAGACTTTTGGGACCTGGATGGGGAGAAACAGACTCAGATTCAGTCGCAAGACTTACCTGGGTTGGGGAGCTTTCCAACGTTTGTGTTATCTAAGGTAGGGGTCCCGAACCCTGGGCCGTGGCCCACTACTGGGCCGTGGCCAATTTGCAACCAGGGTCACACAAGCAACGGGCTGGTGTACAAGCGTGTGCACACAACCGCTCTGGCCCACCACTTGGCGCAAGTCAAGATGTGTGCGCCTGCGTGTGTGTGCCAGTCCGCCGCTCACACGGCTCGGTTCCCTTCTCCCCTCCCAGCCAGGCCGCCAAGCCACAAAAGTTGGGGACCACTGATCTAAGGGACTTGGGATGCAAATGGTCCTCAACTTATGGCTGGTGACTTGGTGACTGTTCAAAGTTGTGATCGACCTCAAAAAAGGTACTTATATTTCTATACACCGACTAAGGTTTCCTTTTGTTTGTGTTTCTCTCCTTTTCAGGCCTGGCATTTGGACTATCACGGCCCACTTTATCCATGCACAGGGTTACAACACAACCACAGAGTTTGAGGTGAAAAAATATGGTAGGTTCTGAGATAGCTGCACCCTGGTTCTGTTCTCAAGTATACACAGGGGACTCTTTCTCCAGGCCACATTAAAGTGCTCTGCTAATCCCCAGTCCCTGAGCCAGAAGAAAACTATATTTATCTATTGCCCCAACTGGCAAGCTCTATCCTGCCCCAGGTATAATGCCATCTGGAAGGGACCTTGGAGGTCTTCTAGTCCAACCCCCTGCTCAAGCAGGAAACCCTATAGCATTTCAGACAAACGGTTGTCCAATTTCTTCTTAAAAACATTCAGTGTTGGCATTCACAATTTCTGGAGGCAAGCTGTTCCACTGGTTACCGTAATTGTTCTCACTGTCAGGAAATTTCTCCTTAATTCTAGGTTGCTTCTCTCCTTGATTAGTTTCCATCCATTGTTTCTTGTCTCACCTTCTGTCGCTTTGGAGAATAGGTGAACTCCTCTTCTTTCTGGCAGCCCCTTAGATAGCAATAGCAATAACAGTAGCACTTAGACTTATATACCACTTTATAGTGCTTTAGAGCCCTCTCTAAGCGGTTTACAGAGTCAGCCTATGGCCCTCAACAATCTGGACCCTCATTTTACTGACCTGGGAAGGATGGAAGGCTGAGTCAACCTTGTGCCTGGTGGGATTTGAACTGTCAAATTGCAGGCAGCCGAGAGTCAGCAGAAGTAGCCTGCAGTACTGCACTCTGCACCACCGAGGCTCATATTGGAACATTTCTATCATGTCACTCCTAGTCCTTCTCTTTATTAAAGTTTTTCATTAAAGAAGAGAATATTTGTAGCCCAAGATTGAATGGTGGAGTCCTCGGTGGCCTCTGAAGTTGATTGTTTGCTTGCAGACGTTTCATTACCTGACTAGGTAACATCATCAGTGCTAATAAGTGTGAGGTTTGCTCCCTGCTTATATACAGTAGCTTATCCTGCCAGTGTTATTGGGGGGGGGGGGTTTTCTCCTTGAAGGTTCCTTGATTAGGGTATTGTTTGCTGCTTGAACAGAAACAGGAGCAAGATATTGTTTTCACGCAGATCAAAGTTTAGTTTAGTTTACTGTATTGTCACTGCACCTCATACAATGAAATTAAATGCCATCTTCAGTGTACATTATAACTATAAAAATAAAACACAAACACACATCC
>JANHFL010003872.1:0-20348 GCA_032468155.1 Oxyrhabdium leporinum | reverse complement strand
CCCCCCCCCCCGAAACACTCACCCCTTGAAACTGTTCTTGCAAGACACTGGGAATGTCAAAGCAGAAGTAGGAGCCAAAGGTCAAGAGACAGTTGAAGAAAAGCACAAGGAATCTGTAATAAGCTGCAAAGGGAAATAAAGGGTTAGAATGGTAGAAAATCGCTAGGTGCAATTTCTGTTAAACAAAAAGCAAAAAAAAAAACCACAGTAATTTTCCCAGGATTTTGATTTCCAGAGGCACCAGGCATCTGAACGACTGATATGATGCCCAGACATTGTAGTACTTGTTTACACACACACACAAATTGTGGTTCTGATTTGTTTTACCTCCCAAAGATTCGAATGCAGCACAGTGAGCTCACTTTTTCATGTTAAGGGATCAGCAAAAACCACAAGGAGGCGCTTTATATTGTTGAATCCGTTTACATTTGCAATATAATTTGAAAGGCATTGATTGCAAAGATTTGTTCTACTGTATTTTTTCCTTAGCTACACCTAAGCCTTGATTTACGGCCATTTGTTTAGTGACTATTGGAAGTTGCAACGGCACTGAAAGAAGTGACTTAATGACTGGTCCTTGCACTTATGACCATCGCAGGATCCCAGTCACAGGATCAAAATTTGGGCCCTTGGCAACTGGCATGTAGTGATTACAGCTGCCGCATCCCAGGGTCATGTGGCTGGGATTTACGGCTTTCCCAGCCTGCTTCCGACGAGCAAAGTCAACGGGGAAAGCTGGATGATTCAGTTAATCGTTGCAGGGATTCACTTCGACACACAACCGTGGCAGAAAAGGTTGAACAATTGGACTCAACTCACTTAACAACCCCTTTGTTTCGCAACAGAAATTCTGGTCCCAATTGCAACCTGTTGAGGAGCGCCTGTATACCATTCTTCATTCTTGAATTTCCATAAAAAAATTCAAATAAATAAACCAAATCTTGCATTCCAGCTGACACCCAATCTGAGATTTTGACCACTGGGAACTGCCCGATGCAAAGGCCCAAAAACCCCAGCCCATGCCGAATCCAGCCCAAAGATCCCCTAATCCCACATCCTGTTCACAGGATTAGATTAAACAGAGTTGGAAGGGACCTTGTAGGTCATCTAGTCGAACCCCCACCACCACCATTTCCGACAAACGGCAGTCCACTCTCTTCCTGAAAGCAGGATGCTCGCAGCCTCAAATCAATGCTACTGCTCCCTTCCCAATGTCCTCATCCAGGGCCTGTTATTGTTTCTGATCTTGCCCTTTTTGGGGTTGTTTTTTTTTGCCTTTGCCTTTAATACCTTTTTGATATTTCTAATTTTAATTGCAAGGGTCGCTTTTCAGGCTGAGACGGGGAGCGGCGCATGACATCCCACCCGCACCGTGCATGCCGGAAAGGGGATCGGATCATCCCTTCTCCTGCTTAACCCTGCCCAGGATCGGGGCAACCAGACCTCCGAGCCCGCTGCCCAGGTACTCCCGAGGAAATCACGTGCAGGGGGGGGGGCCTCTGAGCATACGCAGAGCGCGCCTGGCAGCCTGCACGAAGGAAGCGCCGCCGTGACAGCCGGTTCCCCCGCTGCATCGGAGCCGGGCTTCGTGCAGGCGTGCTCCCTGCGGCTCACCTTTCTCGGCCGCCGCTTCCGCCATCGCTCCGATTCCCGGCTGGCCGACTCCGCTTCTCCAGAGGCAGCGCTGGCCACGCCCCCAGGCCCGCCCCGGGACCGTGGCCCCGCCCCTTTCCCCAACCCGTCAGCCACGCTATTTGTTCCTACCCGCCGCTCTCTTTCCCCCATTTCGCCCCGCCCACTACCCCAGCCCTCCCGAGGGGGGCTGAGGCGAAACTCCGCCCTTCTGTCTCGTGACGTGAAACTCCGCCCTCTTTCTCTCTCCCCCCCCCTCCCTCTCCCTCATCCGCGTTCCCGTAGTTGTAACCGGAGGTTTGCCTCCAAACCACGCCGCCTCCGCCCCTTGCAGTTGCAAGCTCCGCCCCCTGCAGCTGACAGCCTTTGGATGCCGGATGGATGCTCCTCTGCTCCGCCCCTCAGCGTGAAGCCCCGCCCCCTTAGGGGTGGGTCTTTCCCGCCTTTTCTGAGGCGGCGCATTTGTCTCTCGCAAGCCGAGGGAGGTGGATGTCTGGATGCGGAAGCTTTCCCAGCTTCTTTTATTCCTAGAAAACGTCCCAGAAATAATTACTTTGGTCGTTTGGTCATTTATTATTACAGTCCAAGGCCCATCATAAAGTCGTCGGTTTTAATTTAAAATGTGTCCCATGTTTATTTTTGCCAAACCTTCTAACAGGTGCTTCTAAACTCCTTTCGAAAAAGACTTTTTAAGGACATTTTTCCCCCCTTCGGTGTCTTGCACCAAGAGAAAAAATATCAAGCAGTGTGTTTTAACAGACAAACAGTCCCACTAGGTTCTAAACAGGTTTTTTTTTCAGGAAAGAACTCACGTTAAATTTTAAATAAGTTTTTAAGGATGTATTGAGCCAATACAGTAACTTTTAAATGTATCAAGAAAGCTCAACCAATCACATACTTTCTAAACAACTTGTCATGTTGTCACCAAGAGTGGATAGTGAGATGGGCAGGATATAAATTTAATAAATTGTATTTTCACTGCATTTTCCTTGATATTAATTTGAAAATATCAAAGTCAATGAAATGCATTTGAATAAAGTATTGGGTATTTCCATTGTGTTATCCATGTGGGAAAGAAAAAGGAAAGGAGAAGAAGAGAAATAAAATGGAAATGAAAACCAGAAAATGAATATGGAGACTGGAGGCAGAAAAAAGAAAAAAAAAGAGAGAATGAAAAGAAAGTCTTCCAAGCACAATAAACCAAGCTTATGATGGTATCTAGTTGACTTCAGAAGCCATGAAGACCATTCGTTGTTAATGCTTCAAAGGAAGGACAACCCAGTGGAGTAAACAAAGAAAGAAAATAAAACAAAGCAACAACATGGAAAAAAGGCAATGCAAAATCATGTCCATATGATTTTGGAAATCAGAATGGAAATATTCATGAAGTCAGTTGTTCTCGACTTAAGAGTATCCAAAGCTTTACCTGCTCTGATAAAAGTCTTATTGATGGTTTTGGATTTTGTAGTTGGAGAAGACTCTTGAGAATACCATGAACAGCCAAGAAAACAAACAAATGGATCATCGGACCGGTCAACCTTCAGTTCTTACCCAAGGAACAAATAACCTGGCTCAGGATACATACTGTGGTTTGGACATCTTATCCGAACACCTACTCTCTGGAGAAATATATAATGCCGGGGAAGATAGAAGGAAAGGGAAGAAGATGACAACCATCAGCAAGGTAAATTTGCACAATTAAATTGGTCATAGGTGCACCACTGGAAAACCAGTAGGACCAAGTCTGGGACACACCATCCATGAGCAAATCCATCTGTGTGGTTGGTAAGAGGTGCTATCAACTTGATATCACACAATTCATTAAACTGTTTCGTAGAGTTTGCTTCCACAGAAATATGCTGAAAATTGCAGCCCAAGGTCTATTCTAAAAGCAACATATATTTCACATGTTGTTTTGAATACAGATCATCCTTGACTTATGACTGTTTTTCACACTTAACAATCATTGCGGCATCCCCATGGTCACGTGATCAAAATTCAGACACTTGGCAACTGGAATGTGTTTATGACAGTTGTACTGTCCCAGAGTCATGTGATCCCATTTGTGACTTCCCAGCCAGCTTCTTGACAAGCAAATTCAATAGGAGATACCAAATTTGTTTCATGACCGCATGATTCACTTAATGACTGTGGCAGAAAGGTCCTAAAATGGGGTTCGACTCACTTAACAACTGCCGTGCTTAACAACAGAAATTTTGTGCTCAATTGCAGTCATGAGTTGAGGATTACCTGTAGTGCATCGTTAAAACACCATTATTGTGATGCATGATTTTTTTTTTACACTCTCTGAGTAAGGAAGAATTAAGCTTTATATTCAATGCATGCCCACATAAAATACTATGTAGTACCACAAGATGCTTCTGCATTCTTCTGCAATATGGCCTTGAGGTGTTGTTTCCTGCATTGGCCCTTTGAAAATAATATCCCCTTGGAGATCTGCAGGGCTCCTACAATGCCCTTCTTTAAGAGCACTTTCAAAAATAGCTTTATCTGCAGGCTTCAAGTTGGACAGATAAGCCCCTTTGTTGTTGGAAACACAATTGAAGGACTTTATTCCTAAATAGTTGATTTTATTGATCCTGTTTTGTACAGAATTTTGTTTTGTTTCAACTTTGTGAGGCTGCCAGAATCATCTGGACAGGAGTGGGCTAGACATTAATTTATAATTTTAATATTACATACAAACTCAAGTGTATACATGTAATAAAGACCAACAGAGAGGGGGGGAAAAATCACAACTCCCAAATGACAACAGCCATTAAAATCTTCCTTGGAACTATGTTTCACCAACAGCTTGAACGATACGATTTCTTTACTAAGAAAAAAAAGCATCGTAAGTGGGATATTACTGTCCATAAAGTCATTTTTATAACCTCACCTGCCCAGGAGATGTGACATGAAAAAGAGCATTAGATAACAAAGTACATTTGGAACAGGCTACCTTATTGCTTTTTGCCTTCTCAAAAAGCAATAAGCCCCTTAGCTTTCCAGATGGCAAATGACTGCAAAGCACAAATGATTATAGCATCCAGAAGACAGAGAAAGCAGGGGAAAAAATGGAGCCATGGAGCTTTGGTATGGGAGAAGTGTCTTTTGAGGCAAGCAACCTTATTTTCTTCTCTTAAATACTGGAGGCATGATAGCTTCGTATCTAGAACCTGTTCATCTCCAAAATGTTGGAAAGCATGATGTCTCAGTACAGGTAGTCCTCCACTTGCAACAGTTCATTTAGTGACCATTCAAAGTTACAACCGCACTGGGGAAAAATGACTTACGACCGTTTTCCACACTTACGACCATTGCAGCATCTAATCAAAATTCGGACGCTTGGCAACCGGTTCATATTTACGACGGTCGCAATGTCCCGGGTTCATATGATCCCCTTTTGCGAATGTCTGACGAGCAAAGTCAATGGGGAAGCCAGATTCACTTAACAACCGTGTGACTAACTTAACAAATGCAGTGATTCACTTAACGACTGTGGCAAGAAAGGTAGTTAAATGGAGTAAAACTCACTTAACAAATGTTTCACTTAGCAACATAAATTTTGGGCTCAATAGTGGTCATAAGTCGAGGACTACCTGTATCTAGAACTTATTTAAATTTCGATACTGTTTTTAACTTGTACAAAAGTAAGGAAATGTCTAGAAGAGCTATTCTAGTCGGTTATTGTTTGGCAGTACAATCATATTGCAAAATATAACTGATTGAATTCAGTGTAATTACTTAGTATTTAACTACCTTTTTCAGTCTGATGTCTTTCCAATTCCTTTAAGTGCAAAAACATCCATGCATATTTTTTGTTTAAAAGGCAGCACACAATTTCTTTTGTGCCATCTCCAATGCTCTTCCTGTTTCTTACCCTTTCTATACATCTGTAAAATCCTCAGAAATGGTTTGATCTCGGCTGCCTGTTATCTTCTCTGATGCTTTTGTATAGAAAGAACAGGGTTGAACTAAGCTCTGTAGCAAAGCTTTGCATTGTAGAAAAATTACTTCTATATAGCTACATGCACTGTGCCAGTCAGCTATTGATATAATTGTACAACCTCAGAGGTTTCTTTTAATCAATTTTCCTAGCATTTGGAAAGCTTCAAGGGCGTAGTTAAGGAAGAAGTACTTAAGTAAAATCACTGGCTGGGCCTTGCACCAAATAGCTTCTATGAAAAACAGCTTTCTTTTGACCTGTTCCTTGTATGTATTTTGGAATATTAGAGAATTCAGTGGTGCAGTATGTTGCAAACTCACAATGCAATATTCAAACAAAGTTTCTAGAATGTAGAATATAAGATACATTACAAACTAATCAAGCATTTTAAATTAAAATTACGTGTGTATATAATCACATGCATGGGACATGATAAATATTATGTTAGTGGTTTTCCCCAAACTTTCTTATTGTGTCATCTTCTTTTTATCAGTCAAAATTCTCTCTGATTCAATATGGCTTTCTTTTAGAGGTAATTACTGCATCGGTTATTTGCTGCTTCATTGTGATGACTCAGTTTCCATTTCTGGGCCCAAATGGCCTAAGCAAGACCTCAATCAGTCTCAAATCCAGTTAAATGAAGCACCTCCCTACCAGGCTGAGGAATCATTTCATTTCACGCATGACAACTCAGAGCCAGGGAGAAACCTAAACTAGATTATATCACATCCCTTCTTTCTTCTGTTTTCTGTATCGCTGCTCTTTAAAACCTCAGCTACGTGTAGAAAGGGAAGCGTGACTTCTGAACGGTATTGATCTTCATAAATCAACGGGGAAGGGTATTCCTGCTAGCAGATATGTCCCTCCCACGGATGTAGTGCTGTGAGCCTGTGATTTCCAACAATAATGAGACAAGGGAGCTGTCCAGCAGAGAGAGAGAGAGAGAGAAAAGGAAAGCAGTGTGGAGCTGTCCAGCTAAGTAGCTAGATGATGAGCAGAGAATAAGAGCAGAGCAGAAGCAGCTTACAAGAATAAGAGACGGATATCTGTGGAAAGACACTACTCCAGTTGCAAACACTAGATCGATCCGGGTGTTGGGGTGGGGGTGGGGATGGAAACAGACCCTGCATTTGTGGGGAAAATACTAGGAAGAAATAAAAATAGGTGCTGGAAAATCTTACAAGCAAACCCAGCATCCGCTAGTCCTTTTTAGACATCAGCTCAAAACTTTCCTGTAGAAGGGATACTAGGAACCAAGGTTCAGGGTGTTGTGTGAATATAGGCATAATAATTTAATTGGTTGTTTTACATGCCATGTCACTGCCACTGTTGTTCCTGCAGTCCATGAAATTGTGGTGGAGGCACAGTAATAAGCATTCAGGAATGAGAGTTTAGGATACATTGCTGGCTTCTGGGGTAGAACAGGATGTAAGACTGGTATGTATTTCACATTAATTATCAAGGAATGCTTATCAGGCCATGTCAATTATTCAGGACACAAGATATTCCTCTGGCGTGCAGACTATTATGTGCATGGAAAGATGAGAGAATAGTAATGACTCAGCTCTTCCTCCGACGATACCTCTTGGGAATTGGCAGCCTAAGAGAAAAAAATAAAGTTTACCTTTCCTGTTGCTTGACTATCATGCTTTCCCCACAAAAGAGCAACAAATCAAACCATCACCAGGCATTTGAATCATTCTTCTGGCTTGTTGGCTCTCCATTATAAAATCTCTTGTGATTTGTAGAAAAAAAATGGAATAAAGTCCATGCCAAAAAGAAAGAAAAAAGAAATGCTGTGCATAATAATTGCATAGGTGTCATTTTAGAGAAGTTTCACAAATAGGAAAGAACATGTTACTCTTATATGTAGTGTTGGAAAATCCAAAAGCATTTCATAGAGATGGGTGCATTTTATGGCTGGGTTAGACAGCAGTTTTAAAGATTAGCTAATAACCTGAAACTGCATAGTTCTCAGAAATAATCCCCTCTCCCCGTGCTGTTATATAATCCCACCACAGTGCATGACAGAGGAAGAGGCTGAAAGCATCCATCCATCCACTCTGCCATGAGATTTATTCCATCAAAGCTTTACTTTCCTTCCACAGTCTAGTAGCAGTTATTCCAAGTGGTTGCAGGACAGAGAAAAATTGGAAGCCAGACAATCTGATGGTGCAGCTGATAGTTCAGTTCCTTTTGGCATCTCAGAACAGTTTTTTTCTCATGTCAGCTATTACAAGTCATTCAGCCGTAATAGCTCACCAAACTTCCTTTTTCCTTCTTTTTTCCATCATCTTTTTATGTTTTTCACATTATAAGCCTCCAGGCAGGGACAGACTGTTACTGACTTTATGCATGCTGCTTTGGGATAATAATTCTTTTTGTAATATAATTATCTGCTCTGACATTCAGTTTGGATGGCGTACAGAAGTGACTTAGATGGTCAGTTCTGCTATACAGTATTCAGGCTACCAATTATTTTTTAGCAGCGGACAGGGTATGTTTTCTACTCAGTCAGCTGGTTTATTTATTTATTTTGGTGAAATACTCGCAAAAAGAAAAAAAAAAGGAATAAGTAAGCAAAAAACAATTTCTGAAGAGCTTGACTGCATCAGAGTTCTAGTCAATGTGTTAGCAATTAGCACAATACAATATTGGCACAGAAATGTATCCTGTAAGAGTTATAAATTGCATACTTGAGGTTATCGAAGAATCCCCAAGGAGTTTTCAGAGGAACATATTGTGTACCATTCTATACCAGAAAGGCCAAGAAAAGGTCTTTATAGAGCTATGGACAGAGGGGAAAAACCATTATTCTTATTTCAATTATCAGGTTGACCCTGTGATAGGACCAACGTGAACACATCATAGAATTGAGCCAGATCAGAGTAAAACCCTGAGCCAAGTAAAACTGTAATTGATCAAGTGATCTGAATTAGAAAATTGGATCTGTTGGTTGAAAATTCTGGGAATCGCAGTCCTAATGCATTTGGATGGCATAAGGCATGGAATAATTGCAGCATAGTAATGTGTTTTATTGGAGTCAACTTTAAAAGAACACACACACAAATTATTATTAAGCTTATCCACATTTGATGGCCAGCAAAGTAAAATGTGAGATGGTAGAGGATAGAACGTGCGATGAAAAAAAAGTCTGCAAAATGTGATAGAATTAAGGTAGGACAAATTAATGTTTCAACTTCCAGCACAACAGTAATACAGCCATGGTCATTCCTAAATGGCTTAATCATATCACCCATACGTTAGCAAAATACTTACTGCTGATAATTTCTTGTGTTGGTAGGAGTATCCGGAAGTTGCCCCAAACCCCTCGAGAGACTTCCCCCCCCCATTTGTTTTCTTCAAAGCATGTATGCATTTCTGGACGTTTTTATTTCTTTTTACCTTATCTATTTTGTGCACGTGGGAAGAGCAACTGCTTAAAATCCGACTAATAAAAAAAGTCCCAAACATTTTGATACCAGCTATCCCAAAAAACCTCCATTCTACAGCGATCCTGACAAATCCATCGGCAGCCTTGGACAATCTTTTACAGCTCTTTTATAAGCCGGGGGGGGGGGGGGGTTCCCTTGAGTGTTTTTGGCTCCCTCTTCTTTGCCTTCTGTCTCTTCACAACCCAGATGCTTTACAACCGGTGTAGGATCCTCCCAATGCCTCATTGATTAGTCATTTGGGAGGTGGCGTGTTGAGTGTATGTGTGGGAGAAGGATTATATTACATGCCTCTGGATACGCAGTTAATTTCAACTCCCGTTCTTTGCCGAGATGGTCGTAAGGATCTCTCAGATGAATCTTTTACTCTTCGCTCTGGAGTCTTGCTTTAAAACCGCTATCAAATAAAAATGCAATTCGCCAAACCATCATGGCAGTCAGTTTGAGGCCAGACTGCTTGCTTAAACTCAGTCTTACATTCTAACGGAGGAATTAAAAGACTTGAATGCTCCTGCAGAAAGAACTGTTCTCAGTAAGAAGGCTATTATGTAGAGTATTGTAAAATCAGCAAAATGGTTATTGTGGGCTGTTGCAAATACAACTACCCAGAGTCTCTGGGACTTGGGCTGCGTACAAATGTAATTGTAAATATAGAAGTAGCAGCCTTATTATGTTTTGTCAAAGACATTCTAAGAGCACAATTTAATATATTGTGATGCTTCCTAATGAAGTTGCTCGAAAGAGTTTGGTTGAATCTGATGCACAACTGCTTAATGGCAATTTTTTTCCTCTCTTTAAAAAAAAGGATGCATTATCCATCGGGAATGTACCTTTGTAGGAGCAAGACGTATTAATCCATACCGTGGCAAAAATCGTAGGCCTTTTGGTAGCACCTTTTCCAATTAATAATTTTTATTAAAAGCTTCTGTGAGGTATCAATGGCATCTGTTAAACTGAGCTGCAACTCCTGAAAGCTTATGCCTTTTATTAAAAATTGTTAAGCGGAAAAGGTGCTACCAGACTTAGGAATATTATCTTGTTCAAGCCCCATTTGAATTACTAGAACAGTTTAAAATCATACTGTATCTACAAGCAGATCTTTGCGGGATCAAATTATTACTGCTAGGTAAACATAGGTTTACTATTACTGCATTCAAGAATACAGTAGTAAACCACTAGGATAGAAATAAGGCACAGTATTTAATACCTCAGTGAGTAAAAATAAATGGAAGATTACTTTTCATTCGTTTCACTTCATAGAATAGGGCAGCATTTAAGGGGGGAAAGCTGCAGAGGAGCTAATAGTGAGATCATTGTTGGTGATAACCAGTATAACTTCGTTTAGCTGCAATTTATTTTTATTCATAGACTGGTAAAGAGATATTTTACTGAGATAATCAGACCACAAGTCTATTACATGGAATATTTTTTATTAAAGGTAATGTATGAGCATGGGCATTAGCCACAAGGTTTTTCTTCTATGTATTTTAATAGAAAAAAAGAAACTCCGAACAATCAATTTAATAGTAAAATATGATCTTAATACCATTCCTACTCCTAGGATATGCGGATGGGTTTTAGTCTGTCCTTTCAGACTGGCTAATTTTTATATGATGCAAGGATGCATCCTAAGTGTATTCCATTTAGCCCAGTAATAACTTTTATGATGGGAAAGCTGTGTTGCATTATCAGACGGAAAGCATATTCCATCCATCAGCTACGTAATTGAATGGGAAATAATAGATGGCAATGGATGAATGGATTTACTCCTAGTGTAACTCAGACGGAGGCTTTAAATAAGTGGCATATGTAGTAACACAGTCTTACATTGTGGTGTAAATCAGAGCGTTTAGTGGGCTTTATGGAACTGGGGGTCAAATAATTTTATCTGTATTCCATACAGATTTGTATTCCATAATTTCATAACTGGAAACAGACTTGGCTCAGAATCAAGTATCGAAACCATTTGAACAAACTTCATTCTATTTATCTTTGGGGAAATATTTTATCTTTTAACATTTTGAAGCTGTAAATTGCCTTGGAAAAGATTATATACAGTATTAAAAGTGCAATTTTCTCTATTTTGAACAGATAAGGTGGGAGTGAGCCCAGCATTGAAGGAGGACCAGAAAACCTTGGTTCCAAGGTCGTCTTGAGCCAGGAGCGAGGTTGACTTCCATATATTACTACTTCTATACATTAATATTTGAGGAAAAATTGTCCTTTTTTAAAATAATTGTATCCTTTGTTAATATAATTTTCTCCCTCCATTTATCTATTGATATCATTAGTCCAGTAATAAGGAATGTGTGAGGAATTCTTAATGCATTGAGTATTGAAAGGGGATTTTAATCAATTTCTATAATTTCCTTGAGTGAAAAATTACCCATCTATTTGTTCATTTCCAGTACTAAGCTAAACCTCTGAGGGGAAAACAGAGACTTGCTATACTCATAGTCACTGAATGAATTCATTTTTTAAGACCTGCGCAACGCATGGAGTCACACAATAAATGAAGCCCGCAAACCAAATTAAGTTTCCAATTAGCCAAGCTAAACACTTGCGCCTGCCGGTTCTTTCATCACTCTCAATCACTGTGTTGTCTGAACAGGCTGATGGGTCCAGGGACAATAGCCTCTTCCCTCCCCCGCCCCAACCCCAGAAAAAAACGACTTTCTCTATTTTGAACAGATAAGGTGGGAGTGAGCCCAGCATTGAAGGAGGACCAGAAAATTTCGCTTCCAAGGTCGTCTTGAGCCAGGAGCGAGGTTGACTCAGTTACTTTCCCTTTGCCTGGCCAACTTTGCAGGGGTGTTGGAAGAATAACACCGAAGGGAGATCCCAGGGAAGCTTCCTTGAGCTGGAAAACATGCTTCTTCCTCTTCCTCTTCCTCTCCTCCTCCTCCTCTTATTCTTTCTATAACCCAGTGTATCCATCCCATGGAGCCCAAATATATAGACCACCGGCAGCGGGTTGGTCTAGACTCTAGTAGACCTCCAAGGTCCTTTCCAACCTTATTATTCTACACGTCCTTGAAGCTCAGAAGAGCTCTTCTTCTCGTTGTTGTGATTCTATGCCGCAGCCCAGAGATTTCATGAATGAAAGCCCCATCCCTGCGCGGGGAAGGGGGCTCCCCAGAGACCCCCATCTCAGCCTCCCCTTTGGGAAGAGCCGGCGCCTGCCCGTCCGCCCGCCGCCTCTGCCTCTCTGCTGCGCCTGTGCGCGCAAGGCAGGAGCGCAAGGGAGAGGCGGGCGACGGGAGTGGCCAGTGGCGCAGGGCAGGGGCGAGCGGGGGTGGGCAGAGCCGAGCGAGCGAGCCAGCGAGCCAGCGCCGGAGAGAGAGGGGGGCGAGACCGACGCCGAGGCCGGAGGAGCATCATCACCGCCACCGCTGCCTCCCTCCATCTTCTGCAAGCCGACCGGCCGAGCAGGTGCGGCGGCGGCGGCGGCGGCGGCGGGGAAGCGCATCGGCGGCGCCTCCGCCAAGATGTTGGAGATCCAGCTGGACGATGGCGGCGTCGGCGGCTACCCGGGGGACGACTACTGCTCGGGCTCGGTGATGTCGGAGCGCGTCTCGGGCCTGGCCAACAGCATCTACCGCGAGTTCGAGCGCCTGATCCGCTGCTACGACGAGGAGGTGGTGAAAGAGCTGATGCCGCTGGTGGTGACGGTGCTGGAGAACCTCGACTCGGTGCTGACCGATAACCAGGAGCACGAGGTGGAGCTGGAGCTGCTGCGGGAAGACAACGAGCAGCTGCTCACCCAGTACGAGCGGGAGAAGGCGCTGCGCAAGCAGGCCGAGGAGGTGAGCCAGACGGGCAGAGCCCCGCACCCCAACCCCCGAGGGCGAGCCGGAGGCCCGGGCTTGGCCGCGGAGCTTCGAGCTGGGCCTCTCCGGCCCTCTGACTCGCGCGTAGAGCCGCGGGGCTTTCCCTCCGTTGCAGCTGAACATCCCTCCATCCCTCCCCATCCTTATCACCAGATCAGAGCCATCAGAGGAGTAGCAGCTTCTTCTGTGGCAGGAACAACATCGCGCTGATTTATTATGCTGGGAGCTTTCATAGTCCTTGGGAGGGGGAGAAGCTCCCTGCAAGGGGCTAAGCTCCAGCTAGAGCTGTTCAGCTGTTTTCAGGCTGGGCTGTGTCTGAAAGAAGGCTCTGACTGCTGTTTCTCTTAGGGTGGATTAAAAAAAAATAATCAAAATGAAAGCAGGCGTAGAAAAGCATTGGATGAGTTGGCCTAAACCTAGAGGCATCTCAGAGCTTGAATTGGTTGTGAATTGGCTTTCTTGAAGGGCAAAAAGGAGAGGGTGGCTTGGAAATCTTCCTTGATTTATGGGGGAAAGAGGGGAAGGGAAATGAAGTTGGCTTCCAATGAATAAATGACATACTGGGGAATAATTCGCTTTCCCCATCACTTTTCCCCCCAACTCCATCAAACTAACAGTTCTGGGTCAGCCATCCCTTTTTCCTAGCTTCAGCGTGTCAATCATCTTGCAGAAGTTTTCGATTTTCATTCTCATCATCAACCTTGATGAGCTCTTTAATTGTCATCCAACAATCTGAGAACTTGTTTGGTCTAGGAATTAAGGCACCAGGTTAGAAACCAGGAGCAGGTGAGCTCTAGTGCCATCTGCGACATGAAAATTGGCTGGGTGACTTTGGGCCAATCATCAGGAGACCATGCGTTCTAGTCCCGCCTTATACTTGAAAGCCAGTTGGGTGACTTTGGGGCAATCGCCAGGAGTTGGTGAATTCTAGTCCTGCCTTAGGTATGAAAGCCAGCTGGGTGATTTTGGATCAGTCATCAGGAGACCGTGAGTTCTAGTGCTGCTTTAGGCATGAAGCTGGTTGAGTGACCTTGGGCTGGCTGGCTTCTCTCAGCACAACCCACCTCACAGAGTTGTTGTGAGAAAAATAGGAGGGGGAAGAAGTATTATGTATATTCACCGCCTTGAGTTAGATTTAAAAAAGTAATAAAGGTGGGATAAAAAAACCCAAAACCTTAAAAAACCCAAAACTAGAGGTTGCTAGGTATGGGAACTGCTGGTATATTACGGAGGCATTCTTCCAAATACTTTTTCCATTCCTCTTGGCAGTCAACCAAATAGATTGGCTTGTCCCTGTATTAATTCCTGTCTCAAAACTTGATAATTTATCTTTAGAGGACGTCAGAAAGTCACCCAGCTAGTCTTTTGAAAAATATGTTTTATATGTCCCAATTTTTGAAAATATGCTCTCTTTTTTTCCTCTTTTCTAGATTTTCATTTTCAGAAATTTAGCTTGCTTCCTAGTGATTGTCCTTTCTTCCACTTAGCATGTGGATGTACCATCCATGCCTTTCTCAAAAATATACTTTCTATCATTGCATGAAAGAGTAAGATACATTTGTAAACATAGGAAGAACCAAACACAAAAAGGGCTTTCTTTGGTAGTGGCACGTGGCCAGAAAGTACATCTGAATAACTTAGTAGATGCATTTGATCTGCAAGGATTTCTTGACTCCTCTAAATTAAATTTGAACTGCTATTTGAATCCAGCTGTTTCAGCAACTTGGATCTGCTTGTTGACAAAAAAGCCAAAATATAGCTACAAACTAAAATCATTTCACCCAGTGACCTGATTCATTTAGTGTGCTCTGTTTAGTATGTTAACTTGAGTTCAGACACTGTTAGTTGCAAGCAATGGTTTCAATCTTCATGGGTCATGTAATCTTTATCAGATTATGTTTTTTTCTACAAACCATGGTTAGGCAATAAACAAGTCTGGCTGTGGTGGGTGATGGGCTTCTGAGAATCTTCAGATTGCTTTTCTACATCACGGTTACCGTCTAATCTCTTTCCAATTTTGTCCCACAGTTTTGTAGACTGGAAATTTGGTTTCGATTTCATTATTTTGAAAAGTTGCTTTATTGATGATATCTTGCTCAGGTGGGAGACTAGAAGTTTCAACATTAACGATGGTGCTGTCAGGATGAATCTTCTTTATTTTTCCAGATCCATCTTTCTTGGATGTGTCTTCCTATTAAGTCAGAAGGGAGGCCTGGTCTCCCATTGTATTTCTACCAATGGTGTGGCTACGATTGACAAGGGCATCTGTCCATTGGAACAGAAATGAGAGCTCCCACATAATTACATCCCCATTTCTGTAAAAGCACTTTGTGGCTAACACACTCTGACAATCATTGAATCACGAGTGCATTAATACAGTTCCTTTAATCTTGCCTGAATTAAAACAAATCCAATTTCTCATTCTTGACAACTTTTGTACATTTTTTAAAATGTCTGTGATCTTGCTTTATGTAGGGTGAGCTCACAAAATATTATAATCACGATCCATTAACATAGCCTCCTGCTTCTCTGGATGAAATAATAAGAGAAATTTGCGGCATTTTGACTGGGCCAGATTTCTAGATCCTAAGATTAAGGGAAGAAATGGTTGGTTGTTAGAAAATTATGAATTTTCATTCTCTGAAAGAGAATGAGTTACATTGTGTTTATATGTTAGCTGGGTACATATATTAGGCTTAACACAAATAATCTGGGTATTTTGATTTTGATTTAGCATATACTTGTGAACTAGAAGTGTGTAAACCTACCAGTTATGTCTTAATGTCTTTTTCCTGTGCAACTATTATGACCCAATAAACCACGGTTAACATGAACTATAGCATAGTGGGAAATATGTATCTATGGTCTGCCAAACAGGGTTTTATTTGTTAGTTGTTGCAATTTTCTGCTAGATGGTTGTGAGAATAGCAGAAGAAATATGTACAGATGTGATAGAAATGTGAAGGTATATCTCCCTAAAATGCCTAGAAAAACACATAAAATTGTCCTGAATTGTTCTGAATGTTCCTGCTTTCTTAATTGAGTTTTTCTTTTCCCTTCCCCCAAACTACATGTCTGTATTTAGATAGACCAGAAAAGAAACCAACACGATGTGCTTTCCCCCTCCTTTTCTCTTTGTGTGAACTAGGAAGGAGCTTCTCTGAGATGTTTTCTCAAATTACTTTCTTGGCCCAAGGTCAGGAAACTTTCATCTGGCTTGGTTGTCCTCTTATCCTTCAAATCCATTTCCTTTGCCCTCTACGCAAACATGTATATACCTATCACAAACATTAAACTCCTGAAATCATTGACAGAGAAAGGGAATCTGTTAATCTGTGCATCCTGTACTATACATATCCTTATTCAACTCAATGAATTCCAATCTATACAAGTTCCAAATATGCTTCTTGGGGAATTCTGGGAGTTGAACTCCATACCCTTCAACCGGAAACTTGTTTAGGTTGGGAAACCCTGTTACATACATGACCTCTTGTCAACATCGAGCTTGAGTATCCAAATAAAAGTCCAGGATCATTTTCATCTATGAAAACCTTACTGGTTTATTGAATATATAACATGGTATTGTTGAGGTGAAGCTAACTCTGAAATTCTCTAGCACCAGTTCACGGTATTAGACAATGAATTTCTCAGCCCAACCCCGAGGATCCCACCTAAACCATGTAAACAAGTTATCTTGTTATGGGAACCATCTGCCTTCCTCTTCACATCTGTTAATATGTCCTTGAAAAATTTCCAGACTCCGTGGGACTGTAGAAGTTTCGTTTCTCCAACTAACCCATCTGTAATCAACACCCCACCCACCCTTACTATAATGACAAGTTGAAATGAATGAGGCATGTAGCTGTCAATGTTATACTCTTGACACCGCTACAGTCAGAGTAGATTATAAGCCTTGATAGAATTTGTTTGTGATTTTTGACTTGGCTTTAAGGAACACATTTCAGTCAACTATGATTAAACAAACCAGAACATTTGGGAACCCGGTCTTAGTATTTCATACAATCAATGTGTCTACTTAAAATAACATTAGGTTGAGTAGCAGCATCCTCCGAGACGACCAGTGCAAAAAAGTTCTTGGTCCCTCTAGCCAGAGGTGCCATTTATTCCACTTAGAAATTACACCCTGATAGAAAAGAGGGGAAAAAGCTTATTAATACTTGTTAATTTGTGAAACCAATTGCCATTGACCGTTGTTTAAGAAAGATCAAATTGACACGAGTCTAGGCCTTTTGCCTATTTAGCAGCATATTGTTTAAGCAGGAATATGGCTCTCTGGGACCCAGCCAAAGGCTTTTCACATCATCCGCTACTAAAATCTTTTTTAAAATCAAATATGTGTTGGAGCAGTCTATAGAGTTTCCACCGAGCTGTCGTCCATTCCCAGCTGGGCATTTGTAGCCTATGACTTAAATTGGCAGAAGAGAAATAAAACTCCAGGGTGCTGAGTTTCTGTAATAAAAGATTTTAGTATGGTTTGGCTTTGAATGATAATCGCGTTTGTAGACATTGGTTCATTTCCAGTTCTTTGCTGGGCATAAAATTAGACTTATTCAGGTAGTCAAGCCTTCTGGATTGGTCTATTTTTATTAAGTAGCATCACAGACTGCTCATGAATACACTGCTTTTACTGTACTAGTAATTATTTTGAAAACTAACTTCTCCCTAAGTTTCTAGTCCAAGAAAGGACAACAGAATAGAATTCAGTATTTTAATGACAAAGAACAGATATGCAAGAGACTAGATTCTTTATTGTCTCCTTTCTTCATTGGAGCTTCCCGAAAACCAATGATGGATATTAAACAGAGCTTTTGTTGATTATTTGCCAGTTTCCCAAAATGTATCAGTTTTGATCCCTTTGTCTTGCAAAAACAATGAAGAAAAACAGTGGCACTCTGCCAGATTACAGAACAGTGTCCTGATGGGTAACTGTTCAGGTAATTGTAACAGGTAAACTACCTGTTTTTCCACTAGGTAGTACCCTGCTAAGAAGGTTGACAATTCAAGGTGCTGGTTATTATCCCCTTTAAAGCCCTACATGACTTGGGCCCGTTGAAGGACTGACTCTCCCCTAAGGCTATTTGAAGGACTGACTCTCCCCTAATGCACCTCTCTAGCCCACCAAGATGGGCGTGTGATGAGCCCCCTTGATTAGGGATGTACATCTGGTGGGACCACAAAGAAGGACCTTCGCAATGGTGGCCCCTTCTTTATGAAACATCATTCCCCCAAAGATATAGTTGGCTCCCACCATCTTGCTTTTTCAAAGGGCCATAAAAACAAGGTTTCGTCGGAGAGCCTGGGGACCACGAATGGAGGCTGATTTGATGGTGTTGTTGCTGTCACGGAAACTCGGGTGGGGTTTTTTTTTTTTTTAAACGGGTTTTTATTATTGGATGGATTTTTTTCAAAAGCAAATTGTAAATTTGTTTAATAAATAAAGGGTAAATAGTAGAGCCAGAGGGGAACCAGCCAGTGACACTAGCATGGTTCAGCCGGGGGGGGTGGGGGGGTTGTCTAACAGGGGAAACCAAGGTGGATTGGGAATTGGTGATGTAGACAGCCGGTTTTATATTGGAGGCTTTTGTACCAACACAAGGAGTGGTGGACAGTGCTTCAGATCGAGGCATTGGCCAAAGGTATGCATGGTGTAAAGACTGTAGATATCTGTTACAATCTTTGTCTTTGCCTTCAGATCTGAATCCAGCACTGCAGACAAAGGAAGGAATATTACGGTGCAGACCAAAAATATTTTTGCGCAAAGCCAAAATAATTTATTTTTATAAAGAACAAGACCTCGACATACTAATTTGTCCAGGTGACAGTTGCTATGTGCTTAAACATACGCATTTTCATAGGAAAATCGCATTATTTGTAAGAAGGGACAGTCTTTGGTTACAGCTTGTAGAAAAAAAAGTCACCATTTCTCTGCTCACGTCACCCGTTTCCGTTATTTGTGTCTTCCATAGAAATTTATTGAATTTGAAGATGCACTGGAACAGGAAAAGAAAGAGTTGCAGGTTCAGGTCGAGCACCTGGAATTTCAAACACGGCAGCTGGAGCTGAAGGCCAAGAACTATGCAGACCAGAGTGAGTACAGCCGTTGACAGAATTTGGCCCTATTCTACTGCATGCCACACACAGGTTTTATTGAATTTGGTTGGATTGCCCTGAATGCATCACGAACTGCCAAATAGACGAAGCACTAGTTGGCTTCAGAGGTAAAGCATTTACTGGGATGTAAAAGGTTCCTGCTTCAATTCCTGGCCCTCCAAATAAGTTTGCACAGGGAACCAAATCCAAATTTTTATAAAGGCGCCACTTCATTAGATAAATCTTTGGTCTGACTGGGCTCAAGCTGTGGCTATTTATAGCTTGATTTAAAAGTTCAGAGACTGAATCTAAGATGTCTACCTGGAAAGTATGTGCTGCATCTATTAAGCCACCAGGAAATCGAGGCACAACCTACTCTTTTCTTGATTGGTAATGTTATAACAAAGCAGTGGGAGTAAACCAAAGCAAACTTGAAGAAGTATCCTCATTTCATTTACAACCTGTTAGTATCGTCTTTCTCAGAGTGATCCGTTTCTCCTCAACCCGCTTTCTTCTTCTCTTTTTTTTTTTAAAAAAAACAATGAACAGTTTCCCGGTTGGAGGAGCGTGAATCTGAAATGAAGAAAGAATACAATGCTCTACACCAGCGGCATACAGAGGTATCTCCTCTTTACTAGGAGTGGATGAAAGTTGATTGTTATCAGTTAGAATGTGCAGGTCTAAAAGTAAATGGCAGCAGTAACCCTAACTCCTTTCAAATGTCTGGGACCAGCTTCCCGTCTTCTCTGATCTTCTGTGGTGTGGTGTGGTGGGTATTGTAGTACAAGAGCACTTAGCAATAGCACTTAGACCTATATACCGCTTCACGGTGCTATACAGCCCTCTGTAAGTGGTTTACAGAGTCATCATATTGTTCCCCAACAATCTGGGTCCTCATTTTACTGACCTCAGAAGGATGGAAGGCTGAGTCAATGTTGAGCCAGTCAGGACTGAACTCCAGACTGCGGGCAGAGTCAGCCTGTAATACCGCATTCTAACCACTACACCACCAGGGCTCCTAATGCAACATCCAATCAGCTACAGCAATAGCAATAGCGCTTAGACTTATATACCGCTTCACAGTGCTATACAGCCCTCTCTAAGCGGTCTGCAGAGTCAGCCTCTTGCCACCCAACAATCTGGGTCCTCATTTTACCCACCTCGGAAGTATGGAAGGCTGAGTCAACTTTGAGCCTGGTGAGATTTGAACTGCCAAATTACAGGCAGCCGGCAGGCAGCAGAAGTAGCCTGCAGTGTACTGCACTCTAACCACTGCACCACCACAACTCAATCATAGCTGGAGGTTTGTAGGTTCTGTCTCTGCTGTACAGAAAAGCCAGAACACTACTACTACTACTACTGCTACTGCTACTA
>JANHFL010003870.1:74085-84659 GCA_032468155.1 Oxyrhabdium leporinum | reverse complement strand
TTTCTGAGAAACACAGTAGAAGTTTTGTAACACATTCGAGTAAATGAAGCATTTCTCTTAAAATAGTACTTTATTAGAATAAATCCATTTATAGAAATATAAAAGTGATACTCAATGGCATCTGAAATCTAGAAGCAAGTTTCTGGCTGCTCTTGAAAAATCAGTTCCAGGAGGCAACAAATTTCCCTTTAATCAGCCTTCAGTCCCCAATGTACCTAGGTTAGCTTTTTTTGCTTGTAACCTGGCCTAACGTTCTCACAAAGTTCATAATATTTGCCATTTTCAAACTTTACTTTTGGGTGTTATGTGCACATCAGACCTAGCTATTTTGCTTTGCTGGTTATCCAATACATTCAGCCAGAAGCAGCTTTCAAAGGAGCCACTAAAAGTTTGGAAAAGGCATGGCTACTTTAGCAATGTTAAGAGAAATGTTCATTTACATATGTTACAAAGCACCTTTTCAAATGTTCACAGGCAGAGCTCCATTAACTATTATGGCAGTACCTTAATTGTGCTATATACCCTAGCCAAGGTTTTATTTAAAAATCACTGACAGATGCCCAGGACTGATGGTTGGCACACAAACAAATAAATCTCCAAATAAAATGAACTTGCTACATGGACCTCCTCTAAATGTAATCATTAAAGTGTGATACAGAGTTTTCCAGTGCTTTAAAGAGATGAGAATGTGAAATGGCTTATTTCTTTAGAATGTTAAAAAAGAGATTTTCAAGATTTAGACCACTTTTAGCAAAGCAAAGTCATCCTAAAACTCCCTATGCATTCATACAAACTTCACTGTACATCATTTATTTATTAAACATATTTCTATCTTGTTGCAATCACAATGACTATTGGCATCTTACATAGAAAAAAAAGCAACTGAAAGCAGACTCTGTATAAATGATAAAATCACACTAGCAAATGAACAATACAGATGAAAGCAAAATGGCCACATCAAATCAGGGAAAGGCTTTCTGAAAGGATCTGAGTCTCCAAGCACTTCCCAAAAAGCAAGCAAAGAGGGAACTAGCCTGATCTCCATAGCAAGGCTCTTCCACATAGTTGCAACCACATGCTCCCCAAAGCACCTGTTAAGAACAGAATCTGAAAAATTCCACAACCCTAATTGTGCAATGTAGCACAGATGAGAAGGTATTGATTTGTTTTGTTGTTGCTGCTGATGGATTGATATCGTGCCCTAAAGTAAAATGTCAGGATAGCTTACAAATCATAAAGAAAACTGAATATAATGTATATCAGCAGTCCCAAACTTTGCAGCTTGGCGGCCCAGTTGTGGGGGATAGATGCTTGCAAGTTGGGCTGTGTGTACATGTGCATGTGTGCTGGCCTGTCACTTGCACGCATCAAGGTGTGCGCATGTGTGTGCTGGCCTGCAGCCCGGTTACAAATAGGCCACAGCGAGGTAGTGGCCCATGGCCCATGGCCCAGGGATTAGAGCCCTCTGCTGTATATAAATATGTGAAAGTAGTCAGGAACATGGGCTGAAATAACAAACAAACCAAACAAACCATCAGTGAAAATAATACAAAATTCTAATCCCCGTAATTGCTACCCAAATGTTATAATTAATTTAATTATAACTGATATAATTAAATGGATAGCAATCATATTGAAACGTGACAGAACTTTTGAAGAAAAAGACATGAAGGATAAGCTACAGGTAGTCCTCAACTTACAACAGTTTGTTTAGTGACTGTTCAAAGTTAAAACGGCACTGAAAAATGAGACTTATGACCATTTTTCATAGTTACAACCTTTGCAATATCCCCATGATCATGTGATCAAAATTCAGATGCTTGGCAAATAGTTCATATTTATGACCATTGCTGTGTCCCAAAATCATGTGATTGCCTTTTCCGACCTTCGGACAAGCAAAGTCAATAGGGAAGCCAGATTCACTTAACAACCAGGTTACTAGTTTATTAAGTGCAGTGATTCACTTAACAACTGTGGCAAGAAAAGTCGTAAAATGAGGCAAAACTCACTTAACAAATGTCTCACTTAACAACAGAAATTTTGGGTCAATTGCGCTTGTAAATTGAGGACTACCTGTATTGTATTTTGATGCTGCTTTGTGGTTACTTGTCAGGGTTCCATCAAAGTTCCGCTCGTCCATTCAGCACTCAGACAAGTAAGAATTATTAGAGAAACCATGTTAGTACATCTGGGAAAAACCTGAATCTGAAGTTCCCGGTTTTTCCCCACCCAAAAGAAAATCAAAAATCCACCTCCTAGTCATCATCAAAGATCACATTCCCCAATCCTATTTCGAATCCAACTTCCTCTCTCCTCCTGGCACTCCTCTTCCATTTGCTGGTCTGGATATTCTTGACTCTCTTGAAAGGAATTTTGTTTTGTCTACTAATCCCTCTAAGTGTATGAGAATAAACCTCCTCCCTGGTTCCCATGTGCCATTATGTGGCAGCCGCAGAGGCCTAGCAATTATGGCTTCCAAGGCTGACATTACTTTGCTCTTCTATTTCAGTAGTTGCCATTGTCCTTCTCTTAGATTGAACATCTTCATGGTGTTCCCCTCCCCAGCACCTCACTATGGGGGAAATGGCTGCTTGTGCAGTCATGTGCTGGTATGAGGAAGACATCCTGTGTGAGCTGGCTCTCCTCCTTGCCGACAGGTGGGCTGCTCACAGCACAAGTAGAAATTACTATATCGGTTCACTTCCTTCCCACTCCTATCCATCCAATTCTGCATTCGGTTTAGAACTTCAGGACACAGTGCCTTGGCTTTCTATCTCAGCAGAACAAGTTAAATCTTTAATTTCGGTCTTACCCTCAGCCAAGCCCCAGGAGATGATTATAGCACTGGAGATCTATTAAAATATCTAATTGTTTAAAGGAAACCCATTTTAGTTAAAACTTGTTTTTTAATAATATCAATTCTTCAAGTCAATTTTTCAAGGGCTGGTGCACAACATAGTATCTCCAACTTTTAAAAGGGTTGATATCTGCCAGAAAACTATAGTGCTATAGTTTTGATAGAGTTGAACACTAAGAATGGTTGATCAAAGAATTGATGCCTTTGAACTGTGGTGCTGGTGCATATACCATGGACAGCCAGAGTAACTAACAGAGAAGTGTTAAATCGTATAAAACCAGAAACATCACTAGAAACTAAAATCGTAAGACTAAATCTGATTTACTTTGGCCATGTAATGTATTCAAATTCATTGGAGAAGACGATGCTAGGAATGTTTAGTGGAACAAGAAGGAGCAAGAATAACAGAATAACAGAGTTGGAAGGGACTTTGTAGGTCATCTAATCCAACCCCCTGCTCAAGCAGGAGACCCTATACCATTTCTGACAAGTGGCTGGCCAGTCTCTTCTTGAAAGCTTTCAGATGAAGTTCCCACAACGTCTGAAGGCAAGGTATTCCATTGGTGCTTTGGAAAATAGTTTGACCCCTCCTCTCTGTGGCAGCCTCTCAAATATTGGAACACTGCTATCATGTCTCCCCTGGTCCTTCTCTTCACTAGACTAGCCATGCCCAGTTCCTGTAACCGTTCTTCATATGTTTTACCCTCCAGTCCCCTAATCATCTTGGTTGCTCTTCTCTGAACTCTTTCATGAGTCTCAACATCTTTTCTATTGTGCGGTGAACAAAACTGCATGCAGTATTTACTGCACGTCTCAACATCTTTTCTATTGTGTGGTGAACAAAACTGCATGCAGTATTTACTGCACTAAAGCTTTATAGAGTGGTCTTATTAAGGCTTTATAGAGTGGTATTAGTACCTCACTTGATCTTGATTATATTTCTCTGTTAATGCAATTTAGGATTGCATTGTTTTTTTTGGCTGCTGCTGATCATGTCTAGGCTCATATTTAATTGGTTCTCGACTAAGAATTCAAGATATCTCTCACAGTTACTGCTATTAAGCCTGGTTTCACCTAGTCTATATGTGTACTTTTGATTTTTCTTGCCAAAGTGTAAGACTTTAATTTTCTCTACATTGAATTTCATTTTGTTAGATAGGGCCTAATGTTCAAGTCTGTCAAGATCCATCTGGATCTTGAGCCTATAATCTAAGGTGTTGGCTATTCCTGCCAGCTTAGTATCATCCACAGATTTGGTAAGTTCCCCTTCTATTCCCTCATCTAAGTCATTTATAAAGATACTGAAGAATACAGGGCCTAAGAGGGAACCTTGTGGTACCCCACTGTTTACTTCCCTCCATGTAGATGTAGTACCATTAAGGACCAAACATTAATATGGTTTGTCAGCCAGTTACAAATTCATCTGATAGGGATGCTATCTATCCCACTTTTTTCTAGCTTACCAAGAAGTAGGTCATGGTCTATTTTGTCAAATGACTTGCTGAAGTCTAAGTATATTATGTCCACCATATTTTGCTGGTCTACTTATTTAGTCACTATGTTGAAGAATGAGATAAGATTGGTTTGGCATGATCTGATTTTAACAAACCCACGCTGACTTCTAGTTATTACTTTACTCGTTTCTAGATGTTGGCAGATGTTAGTCGTCTTTGTTTAATCCTTGGAAAATATGATGACCGAGAAAGCTGAGTAAATCCTCAGTTAGCCAAGTCTAATCTGCTTGTTGCAGGATTTACTATTCTTTATTCCACCCTCTTGCACATAGAAGGGAAGGGACTTTCCTCTGATATGTGTGTTTGTGGAAGAAGCAGTAAGTGTAGCAATTGAGAGTCCCTTTGGTTGACTATTCCCACCAATTGATGATAACTAATTTTTCCAGTCAACACAAAAAAACAGTTGCTGCCTCAGAACTAGAAAGCACATGATAATGTCCTACTGAGTAATGTACCTAGTAATACCTACACCTAGAAATGAGGTATTCTAAGGGACCACACCTTAGTATGAGCCAGCAGTATGCTACAACTACCAAAAAGCCAATGCAGTCCCAGGCTGCATCAACAGAAGAATAGCATGAAGATCACAAGACATGATAGTACTACTTTATGCTGTACTAGTATAACCACCTTGGAATACTATGTCCAATTCTGGTCGCTATGCTATTAAAAAAGATGCTGGGACCCTAGAAAGAATGCAGGGAAGAGCAATGAGGGGGGTCTGTAGGATAAATTGTACAAGGAATGATTAAAAAAACTAGGTCTGTCCAGTCTAATGAAGAAAAGAATTAGGGGTGACATGATAGCTGTGTTACTGTACATGAGGGGTTGCCACAGAGAGGTGGGGATCAACTTATTCCCAAAGTACCTGAGGGCAGAACAACAAGCAATGGGTGGAAGTTTGTTAAACAGAGATCCAATCTGGGACTAAGGAGAAACTTCCTCACAGTGAGAACAATTACCAATGGAACATCTTGCCTCCCAGAGTTGTGGGTGCACCGTCCCTGGAGGTCTTCAAGAAAAAATTGAACAGCCATTTGTGTAGGATGATATAAAATCTCCTGCCATGGGCAGGGGCCTGAACTTGAAGACCTCCAAGATCCCTTCCAATCCTATGATTCTATAAATATTGTTACTCAAGAGTACACAGATCAGATCAAATGAGTCATTTCTAATGTGTAAAAATGGAAATCACTCTAGATAGTCCTTGGTTTATGACCATTCAAAATTATGGTGACTTTGAACCAAGAGATTTTTAGTTTTAATCAAATGTGGCCTTTAAAGTTTTTCTTCTTCTTTTTCGACAAAGTGGGTCATGTGAATTTTCTTAAAAGCTAATCTGAAACAATATACTTTTATTAGGAACTGAAATTAGTAACTAGTGTCTACTGTTTTTGAGTAACTCAGTGCATTTTAATATTAAAGAATTTTGTTTCATAAGCGTGCTTGATTTGGGGGGGACGGGACAATAAAACCAGCATTAAACACTATCGAATAGTTCTAAAGGAATTTTTTTTTCTTTCTCTTCTAGGTTTTGGCCTTGACATTGTATTTGCTGTTGCTAATGGATTTTCTCCTACGTATGAGTTTTTTGCAATCTCTCGTTTCTTGGTTGGAGTAATGAATGGTGGAATGTCACTGGTTGCTTTTGTCCTGTTGAATGAATGTTTGGGAACTGCTTATTGGGCATTGGCAGGTACAAATATAATGGTTAGATCTTTCAGATTTACTCTTGTAGCAAATGCTCAAGATAGTTCAGTAATACTTAAAAGCTATTTCACATGTTAAGAAATTAGCAAGTAGTTTGTCTATGCATGTATAATGTTAATTTCATAATGTGTCATGATGTTTGATTCTGGGCTGGTGGATATCCTCACCTAGAAGCTTCATATAGATGTTAAATAAGAGCTTGGAGTGAGTTTGAGCCTGTGGTATCTCCAAAGCAGAGGCCTATGACTGGATCTTTGTCTTCCTCCTACACTGACTGGGATCCACCTCCAAAAAAGAGGAGAACCACCGGAGAACCATGATTTCCTGCTCCCAGCCCACTGAATTGATCCAACTACCATCATCAATGCTATTGAAAGCATTGAGGTATCAGGATGACCAGAATTATCTATTCTGCCCCCATTCAGGGTCTTCCAGAAGTAAAGGTGTCCTGTGCCATCTTAGTTATCTTGATGTGAAATCTGCCTGCAATGGTTCTTGATAATTCCCTTCCTCCAGAGCCCTTAGAGCTGCAAGTAGGTTGCCTTCTCAGCAACCTTCCCCAGAAAAGGAAGTTGGAGACCCGGATGGAAATTGTTTGGTACTATATTGCTGGGCCCAGGAATGACCTGTGTGAGATATGATTAGCTTTAGCTTCTCTCAGTCTGTAAATAGTTTGTGACTTTTTAAAAAATCCTTACAAATATACATGTACTTTTAGTCAGGTGCCATCGAGTCAAGCTCAATTCCTGGTAACAATATAGATAATGCTTCATATTCTGTTCATCCTATTCTGAGTGATAATCTGCAGTTCATCAGTGATATCTCTCTATGTACATCACGAGTGTCAAACTCGCAGCATCACATTGCCTTCACATGATGCTTTGCAATGTTTTTTCCCTTCACAGAGCGTGACGCATCTGGCCCATGGGCCGCCAGTTTGATACCCCTGATCTACATCTGTCTACCTGAACCATCGTCCACATCTTCTAATCTCAAATTTGCCAAACTTTTTTCTAGTACACCATCTGTTTACATGACACACTCAAATTATGTGAGTTTATGCTTGCTAATCATTGCCTTCAGAAGAAAGCCAGTACCTCTTCAGAACAGATTAGTTGGGCTCCATATTTGTTGAACCTGAGCAGTTAGCACTTTAATTGCCTTCTTTCTTGCAGTTTTAAACAATTCAATGGACATTTAACTTATACCTGGCATTTCCCTTTTTGATAGCTGGTTTGTCCCCTTACTATCTAGTGGAATTGGTTTCTGAATAGATTTTCTCTTCAGATGGTCTTGTTATTCTTTAATCCTGCTTGTAAAAGGTTTCAGTGTAGTCTTTCCATTTGCCTTTATTATAGATGTGTGATTGTTCTTGTATTCATACCTTAGTATAAGTTTTTTCTTTGATTTTTCTGATCATAATGTATCTCATTTCCATATTTTATTCTACTTCTTGGAGTTCTTGATTGAGAGCTCTTTCATTTCATTCCATATTGAATATTCTGTGTCTCTATAGAGTCTTGCTGTGTTCTTCTTCCTGCCCAAGTAACTTGTACCCACTGCTGTTCTCATTGCATTTTTCACACTCCCTTTGTTCTCTTTTTGATCTTAATCTTTGATCTTGACTTTAAGCTATCTGCTCCAGTTCTTTTCATAATTGTCTTCCTTTTTCTTTCTTCCTTCTGTCTCCTAGTACTTTAATCCTAGGAGCCTGAGCCCTGCTTTTTTGAAGGATCCCATATGAGCTCAGTTCATAATAAATGTTTATGGTAATGTATTTGGAGGAATCAGATAGATTGTACTTTATTTATTTTGAGATTGTGTTTTATTTATTTTTTGAGAACTGGCTTTTCTTTTTTTCCCCTTTTAAAAAAATTCTTGTTATGTAGAAGTCCACCTTTTGCCCTTAGTGTGGCAGTCTAATTTTAGTGTGGCTAAATTTTATCTTGAGAACATTTTGAAACATAGTCCTGAAGTTGGAGTATCTAACAGAAACTATACAATAATAAATTCTTAGAAATGACTATTTATGTGTCTCCCCAAAATATATTTTATAATGTGGTTCTTTGACTATTTTAAATTAAAACATTTTAATTCAATTTAAAATAAAATATGTTAATGATGTTACATGTCTAATAAGTCTGCAATGAAACTGTAATATATTACATTCATTTTTCTAATAGATTTATCTTAAAACCTATGTGTTCCCTCTTAATTCTTACTTCCCAAGAGATGTTTGAATTTTCAGAACATGTCAGGCATCAATTTGGTGTAAAATTATAATTGTACCCACTCATTTCTGATTGTTAATGGCAAATTATTCTTAATTCTTGAGTATAAAAGCAAATGTCTATAATCATGGTTTAAGTGCTTATCTTATTTAATTAGTTCATTCTGGTTGTCCTCTATGCCAATATATCTGTGGATACTATAATGTTATCTGCCCTCCTACATAACAAGTAGCTCGAATGTTTGAATTTTGAAAAATTAAAAATGTAAAATTTTAAAAATTGCCAAAAATGTTTGTATAGTACTGTTCCTCTTCCTGCTAGTTGGGCCTTCAGTGCAGCTGGCTGTTTCCATTCTAATTGAATAACAAGTGTTTTGTTGTTTGGTAAGGGAGAAAGGATCAGTGCTTGTTTGTTTCTATCTCTGTTGAAACAAATACAGAAAAGACAGAAAATAGAGAGAGTTGGGCCATGAGCATGATCATGACAGAAAAGTGGTGAGATTGAAAATGTGGGTAGGAAAGGAGTTGGAACCATGAAGGATTGAGACTGATTTAGATACAGAGAGATTGAAGAAGAAAGATGCTCTAAGTCGCTTGCATACTATATACCACAGGTGTTAAACTCGATTGCGTCACATGACGTATTGTGACGTATCACGATGTTTTTTGCCTTTTCAGAGCCGGGGTGGGCATGGACAGCAAGTGACGCATCCGGCATGTGGGTGGCCAGTTTGACAGGCCTGCTCTATACAGATGGGTTAGGACGAAACAGCTCTCTTAAAATGAGAGATTTGGGAGAGAGTTGAATTAACTGATACAATGAAGAGAGATTTGGAATTGACTTGACTGGCATACCTTCTATGGATTAGCCAGCTCACCATGGGACAACTCGCTGCAGGACAATTTAACAATTTAATTCAACTATAAAATAAATTTAAAAAGAATTTAATTTTTGTCATTCACATTTTATTCTGTCCATCCTTTTGCATCCTTTCTTTAATTATTCTACTCTACCATTTCATATCAGTGTAACTCTTGTCCCTCAGTGAGTTGGCCATGCTGAGTTGGCCCGTAGTGAGTTGGCTGCAACAAGTTGGCCATGGCAAGTTGGCTGTGGCGAGTTTGCCATGACAAGTTGGCTGTGAATTGTCATAGACCCGCCATAAAAAGCCCCAGGTTTGGAATAGGCAGCACCTGGCTCAACATAAGTTACTGTGAGAGGGATCTAGGTGTCCTAATAGAAACCATTTAAGTATGAGCTAGCAGTGTGCTGTAGCTTCCAAAAAAGCCAATGCAATCCTAGGCTGCATCAAAAGAGGGATAGTTTCAAGACACTGAGAAGTGATAGTACCACTTTACACTGCGTGAGACCACACTTGAAATACTGCTTCCAGTTCTGGTCACCGTGATGCAAAACAAGATGTTGACACCCGGGAAAGCATGCAGAGAAGTGCAACAAATGATGAAGATCTGGTGGCTAAATTGTGTGATGAATGGTTGAGGGAGCTAGGTATGTCTATTGAAGAGAAGGATTGGGATGGGGGGGGGGGCGGAGATGATAGCTGTCTTCCAGTACTTGCAGGGTTGTCACAAAGAATAGGGGATTGACTTATTCTCTAGGGCACCAGAGGGCAGGACAAGAAGTAGTGGGTGGAAACTTGTTAAAGAAAGATCCAGCCTAGAAGTAAGGAGAATTTTTCTGACAGTGAGAGCAATTCATCAGTGGAATAGTTTGTCTCCTGGTGTTGTGGTTTTTCCATCACTGAAGGTTTTCAAAAATAGACTGGACAACCATTTGGCTGGGATGGTATAAGGCTACTGCACTGAGCAGGAGGTTGGACTAGAAGACCTCTGAGGTCTCTTCCAGCCCTATGATTCTATGAATTGTTGGAGTTCAGGATGTCCTTCAGGTTGTCCTTTGAACTTAAAATGACCCTGAGAAAGGGAGCAGAAGCCAGATAACAAAATGAAAGAATGTCGGGACAGGATGTGAAAAAGGGTTATTCTTACCATAGTGAAGAATAGTAGATCAGGGTGAAAGGAAGATGAAGGTGCCAACCTCAAATTCTGGATATGGGTGATTATTGCTAATATAAAACTGGGGGCTTTCCCTGCCTATGCAAATGTATTTAATTATGTTTACAGTCTGGGCTCTTGGTCTGGTTGCCTGGAAGCCCAGTGTTCAGTGGCTTAGGATTTTAAGAAAGAAACTGTATATTAGATCTAAATTGCTTTGGTTCATATTATAATACGTCATTTTCTG
>JANHFL010003870.1:45362-60341 GCA_032468155.1 Oxyrhabdium leporinum | reverse complement strand
GTGAGTGGCCAAAGGAGACGAGGCATGGAGTGGGTGGATCTATAAGGTGGGGTGGGGCTGGGCACAGCGGGGCGGGGTGGGATCAGCCAGGAGTGGGATTTGAGGGTTCGCTGAACTCCGCAGAGTCTTAGCAAGGGGTTCGCCTGAACCCCCACGAACCCCCAGCAGCCCACCCCTGACCATCGCGGACAAATGGTTGTCCAATGTTCTGTTGAAAAACTCCAGTGATGGAATACCCACAACTCCAGGAGACAAACTGTTCCACTGATTAGTTGTTCTCACTATCAGGAAGATTCTTAATTCTAGTTTGGATCTCTCTTTATTGAGCTTCCACACATTGCTTCTTGTCGTGCCTTCAGGTATTTTGGAGAATAAGTCGACCCCTTCTTTTCTGTGACAGCCCCTCTAGTACAGGAAGACAGCTATCATGTCACCCTTCTCTTAGGGTGACATACCTAGTTCCCTTAACCATTCATCATATGGTCTAGCCTCCAGACCTCTTACAATGTTTGTTGTTCTTTTCTGCATTCTTTCTCAGGGTCTCAGCATCATTTAAGGATTACCTAGATCCCTCTCACAGCCAAGTACTCCCTATTCTGTACCTGTGTATCTGTTTTTTCCTGCCTAAATGCAAGACCTTACTTTTCTCACCGTTGAACTGCATCTTGTTGCATTTTCCAAAGTGTTGGCAATTCTCCCCAGCTTGGTGTTATCTACAAATTTGATAAGCACTCCTTCTACCCCCTTATCTAGATCATTTATGAAAATGTTGAAGAACACTGGGCCTAAGACACAACCTTGAGGCACCTCACTGCATGCTTTCCTCCATGTAGTTATAGTTCCTTTGTTATAGTTCCTTCGAGGACTGCACACTGAGTGTAGTTGGTTAATCATTTCAAATCCATCTAGTCAAATTGCTGTCTATTCCACATTGTTCTCTCTTATCAAGAAGTAGGCTATGGTCTATTTTGTCAAGTATCTTACTGAATTCCAAGTAAACTATATCCACAGCATTTCCCTGAACTACTAATTTAGTCACTTTATCAAAAAATGCAATATTGTTTGTTTGGCATGATATGTTTTTAACAAACCCTGCTTCTAGTGATCATCTTGTAGGTGCTCACAAATCTGTTGCTTAATTATCTTTTCCAGGATTTTTCCAGGTATTGATGTCAAGCTGATTGGTCTCTCATTTCCAGATCTACTTTTTTCCCCTTCTTGAAGACTGGAATCACTTCAGCTCTTTTCCAGGCCCCTGTTAGTTCCCCATTGCTCTAGGATCTTTGAAAGATATGATACATTGGCTCCAAGATCACATCTGCCAACTCCTTCAGAACTCTGGGATGTAAACCATCTAGTCCTGGCGATTTGGACTTGTTTAGAATAGATAGGTGTTCTCTTACCAATTTCTTACGTATTTTGACTTGCATTCCTTTTCTGTCTCTAACTGTGTTGGGCTGTTTTTCCCTTGGTGTAAAAGTAGAAATAAAGAAGGAATTAAGCAGTTTTGCTTTTCCCCTGCTGTCCATCACCTTTTTGCCATCTTCTCCCATTAGTGGACTGATCATTTCTTGATTTTCTTCTAGTTCCTTACATACTGAAATTATTGAAAATAATATATATTGAATAAACTTACATATTGAAAATACGTAATTTTGGATCAGTTAAGGTATGCTGAAGATACCAGGTTCACAGTTCAGAGCATCTAAAAATGATTTAAATGTGCCAAAGGTTTAGTAGCCGGGTTGTGGGATTAACATGAAAAGTATAATTGCCGTCCCAAATAATCTTTTTTTTTAACAGAAAGTTATATATTGGTGTCTGCCATATGTTGTGTTTGGAGTGGCAAGTATGTTATCTGGTTTTCTGAGTCTCTTACTGCCAGAAACCCTAAATAGCCCACTGTTGGAGACGTTATCTGATATACCAGTTTGCTCATATCGAAGGCTTGAGGGTGAAGCCATGTCACTGAAGATCTTAGAAGATTCACAGGTATTTTATGTTAACTATCAAGTTGATTAAGAAAACTTTACTAAATTATATTAATGTCATGTTAGCTGGTCATGATGGGCTTCAAGAAATAAAAAGGCAAATGAATGTAATCTGTTTTCAACCCTTTCTTCTTTAGGAAAACTTTAATTAGTAACCAACAATTTAATGAACCAGTTGGGGGTATAGTATCTGTTATTCCCAAATATCTATTAAACTTCATGCCATTCAAGGCAGTAGTATACATAATTATGTATATAAAATATATAACAACAAATGATTAACCTAGAATTTAATTGCAAATTTTAATTATCTCCACCAAACTATTTTTACATGAAACTGACTTTTGTGTGATTTCAGTTTAGTCTCTTGCATGCAAAATCTGTTAAATGTTGGTTCATTAAATTGAGGTTTTATTGTGTATATTACATTTCCACAGGCAAATATAGAAAAACTTCCTTAATATTCAGAAAAGCTTCCCATTCATCAGAAAGATGAGCCTCTTTGATTAAATTTCAAGAGTTGTACATAAGTTTCTAGATGTATTGATAATTGTGTCAGCTGATGGCATTTTCCAATCTCTGTTTTACATAACTGCTTTTTATTCATACATCAGAAGATCCAAAGAAACATCAGAAGATCCCCAACAGTATTATTACTCATGTTTCCCTGAAAATAAGACCAGGTCTTATTTTCTTTTTGGGCACCAAAATAAGTATTAGGGCTTATTTTGGGGTGTGTCTTAATTTTTTTTTCCATGTACGAGAGGCCCACTTCTGCTTGCTCGTGGCTGCTCCACGTGCCCTGTACCAGCTTACCTCAGGGCCCCCACAGCCAGGCCACCCACACCCCAACACCTGCCTCGCCTCACAGTGGTGGCTCCAGCAGCTCCATCCAACAGGACCCTGTATAGCCGCTGGCCCACTTTTGCTTGCTTGTGGCCACAATGGAGCAGGAGGCTAAACAATGTGCTGATGCCATGGCCACGAGGGAGATGGAGCTGCCCCATGCACCCCACACCGGCTTACTTCAGGGCCCCCACAGCCAGGCCATCCATACCCTGATACCTGCCTCGCCTCGCGGCACCAGCACACCACTCAGCCTCCTGCTCCATTACAGCCATGAGTAAGCAGAAGATGTGGGCTGGTGGCCACATGTGCTCCTGCTGCATATGGCTGTTGGTGCTGTCGCCGCGAGGCAAGTGTTGGGGCATGGATGACCTGGCTGTGGGGGTCCTAAGGAAAGCTCCACAAACCCCCTCCTGCCCGCGGTACCACGAGCAGCCAGCCAGTTGTGCAGGATCTTAAGTAGGGCTTATTTTGGGTATAGGGCTTATATTGGGTGCATGCGTAAAAACATCCCAGGGCTTATTTTTGGGGAAATGTTATTTAAATTATTTTACAGTACATAGTTCTTTGGTCAAAGAGATAACATCTTACACATTTTAGTTGTTAATACCATTACCTTATCTTCTGACTGATAATTGAAAATATATAAAAAAAACAACAAAATTAGAACTACTATTTTGTACAGTGTTGAAAACTGAATGATTCTAGTTAATTTGCAATCAATCCCCAAATTAATTCATTGTGCTAAACCATATTTTGAGTGGTTCCTGAATAAGCCATAATTGGCAGATTTTGTATAGCATACTAATTGGGTTGAAGTTGAAATATTGTTGAATTATATCTCCCAACATCCAGTATTTTTCGTTATGTCAGCCAGGGAACTATTGTTCATCTATATCTCAAAACCATAGTTCCCATCTTCTCGCATAAATTATAAAGTGTGACTTACAATCTACAGAGGTTGCTTCATATGGTATTTTAAGCCACAATCAAATAGGCATAATTTGTGTCAATGATGAAAATTGAAGACAGAAGAAGAGTCACCACAACAGAATCTGTTCTATTGGCCTTGCAACTTCCTGCTGGCTGTCCCGCTGATTTTCATGCTAGAAATGGGGAAGCTGGCAGAAATTTGAAGGAAGGAAGGAAGGAAGGAAGGAAGGAAGGAAGGAAGGAAGGAAGGAAGGAAGGAAGGAAGGAGGGAGGAAGGAAGGAAGATTTCTGATACTCTCTTCCAGCTTCTCACAAGGAAACTGAATGGGGAAGTCTTCAGGAAGTTGAAAGTCATGCCTGCTTCCACTGCTTTTTGCCTGCACATGGTCATTTTGTTTTTATGTTTAGGTAAATAAATATTGTATCTCTGAAACTATGACCCACTGGGGCACAGATTGTATTTTTGTTGTTCATGTCTGACTCTTCGCAACCAAATGGACCATAGCACGCCAGACCACCCCTGTCCTCTACTGTGTCTCTGAGTCTGATCAAACTCATGCCTGCAATGACATTATCTACTCTTCTCATTCTCTGATATAATCTTCTCCTTTTTCCTACAATCTTTATCAACATCAGGGTCTTTTCCAGTGAGTCCTCTCTTCTCATTTGATGGCCAAAGCATTTGAGCTTCAGCTTCAATATCTGTCTTTCCAAGGAACAGTCAGGGTTGATTTCCTTTAGGATTGGACATATTTGATGTCCTTGCAGTCTACAGGACTCTCAAGAGACTTCTCCAACACCACAATTTGGAAGCATCAAGTCTTTGGCACTCAGCTTTCTTTATGGGTACAGATATTTCTAATAAAATTTAAAAATACACATTTATTGGAATATACCGGTTTGTTTAGTTTCCACTAGTAGTTACTGCATTTTCATATATACTATCTAAATACTTTTTAAACCCTTAAAACCTTTGTAAATTATTCTTAATATTATAACTATTGCAGTTGGAATGCTAAAAACAATAAGAGAAGGTAAACCTGCCAAAGATTTATGTCTTCCATCCATAAATTGGTAAAACGTTATTGCAATCTCAAGACTGATCCTATTAAATATTTTATCCAAAGCATGCTGAAGAAATATTCCTGTGATCAAACTCTTACTTCTGTTTTAGTCTGACCAAGATTCAACCAGGACCGAAAGTGACAATGAAGAATTCTATGACGCCAGTGAAGAGACTCAGATGATCAAGTGAGGGATCCTTGTTCAATATTATGCCCTCTTTGTGGAGAAAAAGTTGGATAAATCTTAACTTAAGTGCCAGGAGAAATTGTGACAATAGCAACATGATACTGTGCTTTTAAGAAAAAAATAAATTATGATTCAAAGTTATCACACTGTAATAGAAGACTATGGCCACCATGAGGCTCCCTTGACACATGGAGCTGACTAATTTCGGACAGTAAGAAATGTGAACTTTAGTTTTGAATCATGACAATCCATCTGTTACATAACCAAATCTTCAGTATATATTAGAATTTTATTTGCATTTTGTTTTTGTTAAGTGAATTTCATGTTTGTTTGCACTTTGGTTTTATTTTACTCTACTGAAAAAGTGACCGTGAAAAGCTATTACTAACTATTGAATAGAAAAAAATGGTTTCAGATATTGCAAGATGTTCCATTTATACTGTGAAATCTAATGCTGTATATAATGCAGAATTGGGTGAATGTTTAGGATTTTATAGTGTGTGATAATGTTGCAAAGAAGAGAAGTTCATAAGTTGAAATGATTGATATTATAAAAGGCAACTAATCATACTGTAATCGATGACATCATTTTTCAGATATACTTTTAGTTATTGCCAAAGATCCTCCTTGATTTCTTTCAACCTATTGTATTTCACATCTGGCAAAAAATAGCTTCTCTGTCCACTTTCACTTTTGTAATAGTGTAATATCGGGACTACAGAAATCTTTATGTGAATATAATGGAATATATCCTTGAAATCAATGATTTATGTAGAAACCTTGTCTACCTCAGTTTACATACTTTATGAAATATACTTGATGGTACCATTAACATCATAAATGGGCTGAGCAATATAGTGTATTCCTGTGAGGAGGTGAATTTGGGTAAAGGTGAAATAAGAGCCACACTTGAGTAGGGCCTATAAGGAACAAATGACAAAATGTGTGCTCTCTTTGCAAGTACATAATGGGTGAAGTTTGCATCAGGACATCAAGGCACACATTTCACTATTTTGACAAATTCTTGGCTTGCTGCGGATATGTCTGGTAGAGCCAGTCTTATCAGTAGAGAACAGCATGTGAACTCAGGTTCAGAGGAATAAAAGTATAACAATTTGTTGGCTTCCGCTGCTTGGCTTTTACTGAATTTTTCTCCCCTTTAAATCCTGTTTTTAGATATCCCATCTATTCAGAACTGTCTTTTTACATAAATGGACATACCACTTGAAACTCTTTGTGCAGTTAGTTCCGTTTTTACCTCTTGCTCTGATTGGCCAGAGCTTTAATCAAAAGCATTCATTTTGCAGGTTTGATAGATTCTGCTGCTTCTCAGGTTGTTAAAAACAATTTGCAAAGTTGCCTAGTGAGAGGCTGAACGATATGATCAGTGCTGTTATACTTATGGCTCACTTCATCTGTCATTTTCTTAAACTTACTGCCCCTTAGACCTGTTCCGAGATGGAAATGTTAACATTGTTTGGGCTTCATTCATTTCCTCACCTCTCAGTTTTTATCTGTAGGGAAAACAAGATTTTAAGGTAGCAGACAAGAAAAACAGAAATGAAATTAATGCTTCTGATTAATATCCAAAAGCTTTTTCCTGATATATATATAGAAGGTGAATCCTTACTATGAAGCAACTCACAGATGAAACTGTAGATGGGTACATTCAAAATAAGGTAAGGAAATGCTATCAGTCTTTTCTGTATTTAAAGATCGGAATAATGGTTTAGATTTGGTTCGTGATAATCTTATGAAAACCTCCAAACTCTTCTGTTTAACAAGTTGTAGAATGTCAGTAGTGAGCTGTCATGTTAGATAAGATACTAATGACTTGAATTTCAAGAAAATTCAACAAAAAATGGAACTTAAACTTACATTTTATCTGACTTCAAAACATTGTAAAGAAATATGAAACTGATAGTGATTCTGAGTTTAGTAAACATAAATTATAATGCAGATTCTCTTGTGCAACTTTTTTAACTTTGCATGGTTATTTTATCATTTCACAGTTTTTCTTGTTTTTACAAGATACTTTCTGCATAGATTTTTATGTTACTGTCCCCAAAAAGTTCTACTGAAACATCTGGAAGGCTCAAGAGTTGGGAGGCTGCTGTTCTTGCACACCAGGCAGAGAGCACTTATTCTAAAAATGAAGGCCTAGTGCCTCTTCTGATCTGTTGCTGTCCATTTATGGAGAAATACTAGCAGCAGGTAACCTCCAAAAGAAGTTTTTTCCCTATATTTTGGGGGACAAAACCTTGTATGATTTGTGACAGGAATTTTTTTTTTTAAAGAAATGGGAAGGGGTCAGATTTTGGCTAAAACTGCTAGGTGCACATATAGAATGTTCTTATGAATAAATGGGTTATAAAGGCATGAGAAAAAAGCATATCCAAATATATTCCCCAATTTATGAAATAAATTAGTTAATTAACAAGAGTTGGAGCTCTTATAGTCTGACCTCTTGCTCAAGCAGGAAACCCTATGCCATTTCAGATAAATGACTGTCCAGTCTCTTCTTAAAAGTCTGCAGTGATAGAGCTCACACAACTTCTGAAGGCAAGCCATTCCGCTGATTAATTGTTCTGTCATGATTTTTCTCCTTAGTTCTAGGTTGGTTCTCTCCTTGATTAGTTTCCATCCATTGCTTCTTGTCCTCTCTTCAGGTGCTTTGAAGAATAATTAGATGCCGTCAAATTAAATCTGACTCCTCTGACTGAATAGACAAATGCATCCAATTTGACCTGCCCCTGGTGTTATTCAGTAGCTCTTCCTAAAATGTTCGTATGATCTCCATGATTTCATCCATTCTTATGTATTACACTTTTACCATCTTGATAGGGTGAAAAGGCTCAGTAGCTTTAATGATGCTGATAATGATGCTAGTGAAAGCATGAGCTCCTAGTAGCATCATCTTCCAGTAAGTCTGAAAGGGGAATAAGGGAAGAAAAATAAGACTAATCCACAGAGGGGATGAGAACTGGCTCCTTGAGGAAAATCAACTCACTTTGGAGAAAGCCTTCCAAAGTCAAATCTGGAAGAAGACACTGGTAAAGCACATCAGTAAGGTTGCCAATAAAACTCTATGTGGTGCATACATATTTTCAAAAACAGAGAGATCTTCCAGTATCACTGCTAATTTGGCTTGGGGTTTTTTAGTACTTCTTTTTTCAGTAACTCCAAATTTTCAAACACACTTTGAAAGGCATTCAATTTTGTAATGGAATTATACACTTTATAGAAGCTAGAAAACAATCTTTTGGTACCAAAAAGTTACTTTGGCAATGGTATTTTTTATGGACCAGGCCCAATTTTCAAATATATGTAATAAAATTTATTCCTTCTCCAGTTAAGGGCAACGTTTTGCATTAAGAACAAAAGTGTGTGTGTGTGTGTGTGTGTCGTTTTGTTTTCATTTTTAAGCAATATGAGAAATAGCTATGGATAGATCACAGTGAGGCAATCAAGTGAGTGTAGATCA
The DNA here is from genome assembly GCA_032468155.1 of Oxyrhabdium leporinum. Taxonomy (NCBI): domain Eukaryota; kingdom Metazoa; phylum Chordata; class Lepidosauria; order Squamata; family Cyclocoridae; genus Oxyrhabdium; species Oxyrhabdium leporinum. The sequence goes on along the minus strand of JANHFL010003870.1, from coordinate 51,836 downwards.
CTTTGAGAGTGGTCCACTTTTGGCTTGTGATTATTGGTGACAAACAGGCATTAGGAGATGATAAATAACAGCTAAAGATGATCATTTGTTTTTTTTTTTCAATAAACAGCGGCACCTTTAAGTGAAGGCTAAGTAGGCAGTGGCTTAGGGCACCAAATCTTAGAGTGTGCGAGTGGCTCCCTTCCTTTCAAAAACAAAAGCTATTCTTTTTGTATCACAAATTTTCCAATAAACAAGTGGCTCCATCAATTAATGTGATCTACGGGTATCATATATCCTTGAACCGGCATTGGAGATGATCTTGCTATTTTAAGACATGAGAGCAAGATCACCAGACTATGTTGATACATTCTTTTCCTGTGAGTTTTAAGAGATTAGCATTTTTGCAGAAGATGAAAATCAAAGTAGCAAGCTGAATGCTGAAATATCCTTTAGCTGTGGTATTTTTAATTGCATAAATAAACAGTTCTCTATGTATACATAGAGAAGTAAAATTCAGGAGAGAAAATAAACGAAAAATCAATAGGCAATAAGGACAGGACTGGAAAATTAGAAATCAAAGAAGAATAGGATTAATAAAGATCAATCAAATTAAGGCAAATCTTAAATAATAAGATAGGGAGAAACTGGAGCTCAAAAACTTTTGAAAAATATAGGGAAGAAAGGGATAAATCAAACTAACATATTAGTAAGTAAGTAAAATAACAAGGTATAAAAACAAGCACAAAAAGACAGAAAAAAGGATAGGAAAAAAAGATACAAAACTTTTTACCCTTAAAAGAACCAGCAAAAAGAAACAAACTCATGGACCAGATGACTTGATACCATTGTGGTATGCAATATATATTCCATGTATGTGCTTATGCCCAAAAAACACCCAAATTATACATGTATTAAATGTAAGCAATGTGAACTACTAGAGTAGTAGTAAGGAATCTAGAGGTAGCTCTAGCCAAACTCCAACCTATGCAAGAAATCTATGCCCAGATTGAACCAAATAATGAACAAATAACTCTCAGAGGATTTGACCCGGATGATAAACCCTTGAAGGAAGACAAATGGAGGTATGTCACACAGAGAAGGAAACATAATAATCAAAGAAAGAAGCAGCACACATCTAACAAACCCCTGCTGCCCAATCTAACCCAATCAGAACCAGCCCCATTAAAAGTGCGCAACCGATTTCTCCCCCAATTGAAAATATTCAGACTCACAACCTCCCCCTCAGAGAAAACATGCAGAACACTTGGAAAAGAGACATCACAAATATCCCTTAAAAAGTCACATCAATAAACTCACCTGGGATAAACAGAAAAGCACCCCTGGCTGCACCCCCTAAAAAAGGAAAGCAAGTGTTGGTGATAGAAGATTGTATTCTCAAAGGAACAAAACCAGCTGTCTGCAGACTGGACATCTAGGGAGGTATGTTGTCTCCCTGGAGCAAAAATCAAAGATGTGGCTGAGAACCTAACCAAAATAATTAGGCCCATAGATTACCACCCTTTTCTACAACTACATGTAGGGATGAATGACACAAAAAAGGACTTGAAAACAATATTCACTGATTACAAGCAGCTAGACAAGAAAGTTAAGGAGTTAGGTGCACAAGTAATTTTTTCATCTTTACTGCCAATGAAAGGTCAACATTCGGTAAGAGAAAGGATTCTAGAAGTGAACCACTGGCTAATAAATTCCGGCAGAATGAGGACATGTCCTCCTGTTGCTCCTCATGTTCTCCATGCAACAGACATAGTTACAGAGTGTCTTGGTTGGGGAGGTGGAAGGAGAAGAGAATGTTTTCACCACAGTAGTCATGCAAAGTGTCTATGTTATTACCTTGTAAACTGTTTCTTTCAATCATCCATTGATGGACTTGAAAGCCTACATCTAGGATGATTCCCAGTTCCAGTAATCGGCTTCAAACCAGGCCTTCAAATTGATGATCACTGTAGTCTATAGATCACACGACTCGTGTTTTTCTATGATGAAATTTGATGAAAGCATCATCCATTCCATATCACTAGCAAGATTTTCTGTTAATATTTTTGTACTGCCCATTCAATATAACCTTTTGTTAAAAGAAAATATAAATTTTCAGATAGTATGAAGAATATGTATCACTGCTTTATTCAGAGTTGCAATTAAAATGAAGTAAAGTATTTGATTTGTGTCATTTGTCACTCCATTGCTAATAAGGATCTACTGATTTGAAGCTTCATGTTCATAGCAAGAAGTACAAAAATATAGCAAGGGATTCATCTTTATGAAGCACAATAAAGAAGCTTCTTGGATGAAGTAGCAATTAATGTCTTGTCTTTGGGCTGAGGATGGAGGCCAGAGATGAGGATTGATCTCTGATAGCCAAAACTGACCCGCTTTGCCTTCTGCCATGTCTCTCTCTGCCCATCACCAACCTCATTATTGAGCCATCTTCTCTCTTAGTTCTACTCGTGCTCTTAACCCATCCAACATCCTCACTGTCACATGAAGGTACGTGCCTGGAAGCCTTGCTCTCATTTGAGTGGAGTGCTGGTTGCCAGATTCCTCTAGTAATGGAAGCCACATACTCCATTGGGGATGTCAAAATTAAGGGAAACTATGTTTTCAAGAGAGGAAGGAGTAATCCAGGATCATTGAGAGGTGAATGACAGGAAGCTGGGAGGCATGCAAAAGCCCCAGGAGGAAGGGAAGGACAAACCACTTCTGAAATTTTGCCAAGAAAACTGAAAGTACTAGTCCAGGCAATCACCAGGAATCAACTATGATTTGAAGGCCCGCATGCGCACGTATGCACACACACACACACACACACACACACACGCTACAGAGGCATAGTAAGAAGATGGTTACTAGGGCAATGGTATAGAAAGCAACATACTTTTGTTTCATCTCAGGAACCAGATAAAATATTTTTTCTGTTAACATCCTGGAGTTGCTTGATGACTTTTCTATTGTTTTGTATCATCTTTAGGAAGTCAAGAAAAATGGACAATTCTTATAACAGGGAGAGCACTCACATTACTACATTTGGGGGGCGGGGTGTAGCATGTTTCTGAACATATTTTATGATTGGACAATAAGCCCCTCAAAAATAGCAGATTGAAATGCCACTTCCCTCCTGTAATGGCCATATAAACCTGCCGTGGCTGTCTAAGGAATTATTCTCCTAGCAAAATTAAGAGGAGCTAGCTTGTGTGACTTTGGAAGCAGAGAAAAGAAATTCAATTGATAAATCCTTCAATTTATGTATCTCCTGAAATATACTTAACACCCCAAATTACATCATTGTTTTTTCAATGCAATTTACAGTTAAAAATAATATTTAAAAAATTTCTTAGGAAAAACATAACCAAGGAAGTGCATATTGGTGGCATAGATTTAGATTTAACAGTTGGAAGGGACCTTGTAGCAGGAAACCCTACACCATTTCTGACAGATGGCAGTCCAATCTCTTCTTGAAAGTCTGAAGTGATAAAGGTCCCACAATGTCCGAAGGCATATAACTGCAGAAAAAATATCTAGAATGCTCTTCGAATTTATGTTGGGAATGTGGACAAGAAGAAATATCATTTTATGCCTGGTAGACTTGTAAAAAAAGCTAGAACATTTTCAAGGTTCAACTGAAACCAGAACTTTTTTTGCTGGGATTAATGGATTGACAATTAGAAAAGAGTCATGAAAAACTATTTACATATATGATCCCCTGCCTCATGGTTATTTTATGTGTACAAATGGAAAGACTGGGATACCTACAACAGGAATGGATGCTGAAGATGACAGAAATAGCAAAATGGCAAATTTGACTTATTTTATTAGAGAAAGATCAACATTTATTAGTGACTGGAAACTCTTCATGGACTTTTTGCTGAAAAAAGAGAAAAAAGCATTTTGACTATTAGACAGCTTAAGGAAAGAAGGACATTAAGACAGAACCTTAGAGAGGATAAAATAAATGCATTTGTAAACACTTAATATTGGAAGCTGCTTCCTTTTAATCTTATTTTCTTTTTTCTATTTCTCTTTTTAATCTTTTCTCACTATGAACTATATTTCTTTACCTTTTTTTCAATATTTGTATAGTATTTAATCATCCTGCATATATAGATTATATTATGATAGATAGGAATTTACAGTTTCTGTAATGAATCTCTACACTGCAAAGGTTGTAACCTAGGTTCTGTGGATGCCCACAGCCTCCTAGGTTATCTACCATACTCATGCACAATTTCATTTTAATTTTAAGAATATTTTACTACAAGAACAGTGAATAATAAACTGGCATACTACAAAGCAAATCATATTGCTGCATACTTTCCAAACCCCACCTCCACCCCAGCATACGCTCTATTAGCACTCTCAGAAAATTAAAGCAAGAATAGCCCAGACATTTGGGGAGAAAGTTTGTACATTTGCTCAGACAAAGAATTTGGATTAATGTCATTTGGTTAGAAAATGAGGACAGCAAACTGCATTCTACAATGACTTTTCCATCTTCTTCCACTCATGTTTTTGTAGCTACCTTTTTCAGTTTGTCCAGGCCAGATCCTTATTACTGTCCTCAATTGGGTCCCAGCCAGATCATTATTGTCTCCTTGCTTGGCATATCTGGATACAGAGAGGGCCAGGTAGGATGCTGGCATTACTATACAGCACATGGAGCAAAACACCTATCTTCCATCAGGGATCCAGAGGTTAAAAGTGGAACAGCAGTGGTTAGAAGTGGAACAGTTCTCCAAAAGCCACCAGCAGTGGCATGAAGCAGATGTGAACATTGGGGGTGCCTGCTAAAATTCTTACAGTTTTTCAAGAACTTGTGGAAAATCTATTGATACTTGTAATGTCTTAGGTGAGTTAGCTATGGAAGATGCAAAAATAAAGGCCTCTTTGAACCTTTCCACCCCTTTCTAGACCTTTCAGTTCTTCACATTCATAGGCAACCTCTTCCAACTTACTTTCAATAATTCTTGACGTCACATTTCTGTCTATACAACTTACTCAGCACACATTAAAATGTGAAAGAAAAACAGAAAAGAATGAGGTGGTGAGCAAATCCCAACTAGAAGGTTGAAAGAAAGTGATGGGTCAGATGGAATCTTCCACTGGATAGAAGTTCCCCAAGCCTGTTGCACCCACTTATAAGACTGTGCAGTATTTCACATTTGAAGCTGAAAAGATGCTGCATAATGTGTAGGAGTAAGAACTTAGCATTTAAAGTGACTATGCCTTTTCCTAGGTTAATATAGCAGTTGCATGATCCTGGGAAAAGATGCAGTTGTTGTAAATTGCAGAGTACTACATTCACAACCATCCTGGCTCCAATACAACTTCTCTGATTTATTTTTAAGAGGTTCACAGCTCTATGGAATTAAAAGAGATGAACTCTTTGCTACCCTGCCAGGCCTTAAAAGCACTACCCTGGCACACCTCTTATGTTGTGATTACTAGGAATTTTCCTTTGGTTGGTGAGATAAACCTATCAGTCGGGGGGATCCCTTTTTTTTCAGTCACATGCAGAGGACTTATACAGCGAGCAGCACAACATGGTCTCTGTTCTAGTTGTGTACTAAAAGCAAGTTGTGGGATAATGTGATTTATACTGACATGATTTCCTCCTCGCTCTGGGACTAGAGGAAAGCAGGGCAAAGAGGGTCTGTAAATTAACCAAGTGAATACATTGCTGTTAACTTAGAATATGGGAAAGATTTCAGTGAGACCTTTCAGCACAGAGAGAGAGATGTGATGTTATTGTGTGCAATAAAGAAAGAGAATAGTTAAAAAAGGGAAGGTTGGGGATATTTCAGTCATTTTCCTCATCAAAGAGTAGTCCATGAGCCGCTTCTGATGCCCAGGCAAGAAGAACACGCAGAGACAAGGTTGAATATTTACATACACAAACCTTTATGCCCTTCCCTCCAGTGGTGGGATTGAAAAAAATTTACTACTGGTTCTGGGGGCATGGCTTGGTGGTCATGTGACTGGTTGGGTGTGGCCGGGTGGGCATGGCCAAGTCGAAGTCACTTCTTTGCTCTAATGACCTACAAAAAAAAAGATATACCAAAAGGTAGCTTATTATTTCGTGCATTTAATACTTAAATAAGAATAAAAGAAGTACACAAAACAATAAATAGAGGTACACAAATACATAAAAACAATAGAAGTGTTATTTGTCTTTAAGGTATTTCTAAATTGTTTCATTGGCGTCCTCACTTGCACTTTTCTTCACTTTTACTCAAGCATCTTCGGCTGTGTGATGTGTTCTCAACCATTTTATGACTGTAAGAATAGGGTCCCATTCTTTTAGAGGTAGGCCAATTACACTAATGGTCATTAAGTTTGTTATGTTGGAAACAGGCAAGTTCTCTTCTCTGAACATATGATGTTCATTTTTGAAAAACCCCTTTCCACTTCTGCTGAACTTACAGCAATTGTTTTGACAATATTTTTAGCTTTTTGAATACTGTCAGGAATTGCATA
>JANHFL010003869.1:68583-99516 GCA_032468155.1 Oxyrhabdium leporinum | reverse complement strand
GGCCACACACACACCGAGGTCAAGCACAACCTTGATGTGGCCCTCAATGAAATTGAGTTTGACACCCCTGGGATAGAGAAACAGAAATTCTTCTTTTAAAGATGGGGCCTGTTGCAAGTGCTACATGCACTTTTGGTAAGAACTACAGTGGTGGCCCAAGCGCTCTGCCAGCGAAAATGGGCTCCCAAGCTCCGTTTGCATGACTTGGCCTGCCTTGAGGAGCTGACAGCAAGAAAGAAAGACAGGGGGTCCTCAGTGCTCATGGTTGAACAACAAAAGTCCTTCCTTTTGAGGCACTCTGGCTTTGGGATGGCTTTTTCCTGAAAGGTGAACTAGGGCAAATATGATTAACCTGTAATTAACTTTTAATATTAATTTTTAATCCATTCTTCCCTTTTTAAATTGTAAATTTCACATGCTGTTTTTATGTTTTAATATTTTTTTACTTGTATACTGCCCAGAATTCCTCTGCGAAGGAGATGGGCAGTTTCCAAAATTTGATGGATGGATGGATGGATATGATAGATGGATGGAGAATGGATGGATGGATATGATGGATGGATGGAGAAATAGAGAGAAAAAAATAATTTTGGTTTTCATTGCCAGGCAAAGTTTTTGCTTTTTACTCATGTGTTTAATAACTTCAGCCTCATTGGCTGAAATACACCAGGCAGTAGAATGCTTTCTTTCCTTTATACAAATGTTATGGTTGTTTGGAATGTCTCGTTCTTTCATTATTTTGTTCCCGAGAATTTGTCTCATACATCAGTTTATTTAAAATGTGTTATCAATCTGTAATGAAAATGATTTGATTGTGGAATCTTGTTCTCTTCATCAAAACCCATTTCAACCCATAAATGAAATACAGAGTTTCAATATTTCTTGACAATATTTAAATGATTGTGTAGGGGTCTACCAGCAAATATACAATTAGACATCGATGGTGATAGAGAAACAGAACGCATCTACTCCCTATTCAATCTATATATGACCAAACTGGAGAAAATGCAAGGTGGGTATGAAAATGAGTTATTCTTTTGTCTATTAAACTCATTTTACATAAAATCTAATTTTAAGGGAATTCTTGAGAAATAATGGACGTTTCTTCCATTTCTGAGCATTCTCCCTCTTTCTTTTTATTCCCCCATTTTGAGTGAGTCACTTTCTTTACAAAATGGAGAAAGGAGGGCAAGGAAAGCAAATGAGGAAAATAGTTTGCACCAAAGCAACACAAACTCTGCTGGGTTTGTACAGGAACTGTGACATTGCACACATATATAGCACAAAGGTTTTTCCCCCTAATATTATTTTAATGAAAGCACTGGATCCTGTGGCCACCTCGAAAGACACTTTTAGATCTTTGCATTAAGCACTTGTATTTTTTTTCTTATGGCAATATTAGATTGGAAGTTAATCATCTGAGTAGCTTATGCCTGAATGTTTTCCTTTTTTAAATTACAGTTGCAGAGAGAGTGGGGCTATTAATTGGGTTCTTCAAAAGATAATTTTTTAAAGCATTGCCCAGGATCCTCCACTCTCACTGCACACATTCCTGTCACAGTGGCTACCATTTGTACTGGGAAGATAACTTCTACTATCGGTGGGGACAACTCATCTCAGCCAACTTGCCAGGGCCAACTCATTATGGGACTACTCACCATGCGGGACAAGAATTACACTAATATTGAAGAAATGTGGAATAGGATAATTAAAGAAAGGAGGGACAAAATTAAATGTGAATGACAAAAATTAAAATAATTTTTAATTATTTTAAATAAATTGAATTGTTTAATTGTCCCACAGCGAGTTGTCCCTGTGGCAAGTTGGCTGTGGCAAGTTGTCCCACTCCAATTGGTGGAAGCTTTGCCCTCAGTGCTGACAGCAGTTGTTGAGAGTGGTGACTTTCAGATCAGGTCCATTATCAAAAGAATGAAACCTCACTGCTTTTCATTTTGCAGTCCTAATCTAAAGCAAGGAATCTTCACATCTCTTATTTGATAGAGATTATAATTTGGTAAACAGATTATAAATGTCATTTATGAGTTTTTAATTTGGCCAAATGGTGACACAGGATGAATAACAGAAACTCTAGTATAATAGTGGGATAAAGTCATTCCTTCCCTGAGTAAGCCATAACTCAGCTATGCAAAAGTATATATAGGTTGCTACAATTTTCTAGATTTTCAGACTCACAGGCATGTGGTACATTTTACAGTAATAGATGCTTTGGCAACACATAGTTTTCTAAGTAAGCCACCTGCAAAAACAGTTTTCTCCTGTCTGACGGTCTCAAAATGTGTTGGACTTGAACTCCCAGAATACCTACAACAGGGCACCAGGTTGAGGAAGGTTGATATAGGCTGCAGGAATTCATATTGCTATTAATGGCCATTAGCTTAGGTAGCTTTAAATGGAGAGAAATATATAATGTATTGTGTATATCTTATAACATTATCATAAAAAAGGACAAATATCTTGTAAAATAAATCTTTAGCTTATATGAATAATGGAAGGTAACTTGTTACTGTCAATAAAAACTCATTAGCAGTCTCCTTATGAATACTGTTCTCCATGACCAGCTTGGAAGCTTCTAAAGTTGACTCCCACTGAATTTTCAAATGAAAACCTGATCTTACAGGATCTCTTTATATGGTCAAACTACTCAGATGTATTATCTCTTATTCAATTTTATTCTTAAGATTGTTTTGTCGTTCCCAGGATACAGCATTAACTGAATCCTGATCATGTGTAATCCTTATTAGCCTCACAAGTTATAAATCTTTCTTTTTTGAAATCTCTTTTGACAGAGGCTTGTGGCAGCAGATCAGTGTATGATGGGCCAGAGCAAGAAGAATATTCAACTTTTGTCATTGATGATCCCCAAGAGACCTATAAGACACTAAAACAGATTATAGCAAATGTTAAAACCTTAGAACAGGAACATGCCCAGTACAAGAGGGATAAGTTCAAGAAGACAAAATATGGAAGCCAGTAAGTGTGGGATGCTCTCAAGCACTATTGAAACAGCAGTTGGCTCCCTGTCAGAACAAGGAATGTTGGTTAAGTTTAAGTTTGCTAATGTCCTGCGATAGATAGGTTTGTTCCCTTTGTTGAGTTGTTGCTCATAAAGCACTTGTTCATATTTGTAGCACATTTCCACCATCTGTTCCTCTATAGCAGCGTCACTGAGCCTGTCACTCTGCTCCACCATCATATACCATGTGCCAGTGATTTTCATTTCATAGAATGGCAGTTTTCTGCAGGCTAATTTCAAATCATTAACAATTAGCAGTCTGATTTTATTGAGAGCAAGAAATTAACAGTACGCTAGTTTTGCATTGACATCTTCAGAGAAGCATTCTAAAGCATCTGTGCTGCTGAATATTACATGCAAAAATGAGTTTGTCTTGGTCAAAGAGAAACATTCTACATCCTTTGTGGAAGGCTTTGTGGAAGACTATAGCTCAATATTGGAGCCCATGTATTACAGGAAAATATTTGAAGTTCCAGGTACATGGAGTCGTTGGTGCTCTCTGAGCTTCTTTACTTCCTTGCAGACATTTCATTATCCAACTAGGTAACACTGATGACTTCAGCAATTGGGTAACAAAACCTCCACAATTCAACCCGCTCACCCAGTATCAGCCATGCTGTTCACAGCACACTAGAGCTGATCTGAGGCGTGCAAGCTGGTGCCCTTTGGGTGTCTGCCTCCCTCTATCTCCTGCTGCAGCCTGGTGAGGGGATAACCCCTGGCCTGCACCTTGCTCACGCCTCACTGCTCACGCCTCTTCCCGATTCTCCAGCCATGGCCATGCCGGCTTTTCCTTTCTAAAGATGAAGCAATCGGCACAGGGTGGGGGGAGGTGATCTGGTCTGCCAGATGCGACACTTGGCCACCTGCCGCATCACAGCCATGGGCAAATAAAAACAGATGGTGGGATGGAGTGGGTGGGCTCTTAACTAGAGCTTATTTTTGGAGTAGGGCTTATATTAGGTGCATGCTAAAATCATGCTAGGGTTTAATTTTCTGGGTAGGTCTTATTTTCGGAAAAACATGGTATTCTCTTCTATTGGTAGTTCCAGGTTTGGCTGGCAAATATTCCTAGCTGAAATCCTTAGAAGTTACAACTTATAAATTATTCTTATGGACAGCAGCAGTTCAAATGGTGATAGCCACCACCACCATCCCAGTCAAAGTAAATATCCATAATAATACTGCAATAAAAATCACAAAATCTTGGGCAATCCCCCTTTCTCTTGCAATACTCCATGATATTTACAGAAGAAACTAGACAGTGAAATATCATGCAATATTGTTCTGGAGAAGGTTGCCAAATACCAGAAAAGGCTGGTATTTTATTTATAGCATATTCAGTTAGATGAATTAATAGCCTATTTCTTCTGCCACATTAACCAAGAAAGGTAAATTGTAGTTTCAGCACAAAGCTATTTGTTTCACTCATTCACTACAAGAACAGCCACTGTCATTTTCTATCACAAAGTAAACAATCTTCCCATCAGCATATTTATTTAATGTAATAAGGCATTTCCTAGGCAAGCAAGTCACATACTCTGTGTCTTTTCTCATTCTTGCTTTACAGCCTAATTTTGCCAAATCTTAATTCAGACAATCATGTGATTATTCCCTAAATCCCTGGGTTTTCAACCTGTACAATCTGTGTCACTTACAAAAGATGTCTCTATATATTCCATGGGTTTCCATTATGCATTTTGTATTTCTTAAAATCATCATATGAAATGATGTACTGTACAGGCATATCTCGCAATAATATCCTATCATTCATGCCAACATTTTCAATCAATATATTTTTGTGGAGGATTTTTCTTTTTAATCTGAAAACTAAGAATAAACATATCAAGCTTCCCTTCATCTTTTTCCTCTTTCTTTTCACTTTCTAGGGAACATCCCATTGGTGACAAGAGCTTCCAAAGTTACATAAGGCAACAGTCAGAAATCTCAGCTCATTCCATTTGAAGTCTGAAGAAAGTTATTAGATGGTGTAGCTGAAGGACTGAAGAAAGAGAAAAGCCACCTGTAGCAAGATGTACATAACAAATGTCAAGCTTGCCGAGGCTTGCTAAGTGTTTTCTCTCTCTCCAAGAACTATGAAATTGTTGCTATGCACTTTATTCATCTGGTGTTAACAGATGAAGGAACTCTGCCTTCTAGGTGGTTTTCATCATATGTGTTGTTCTGCATTTTTAAAAGTGTTGCTCTGATTTTTTGGAATCTAGCGATCAGTTCAATGATCAAAGCCTGTGGACTTCATATTGACAACTTCCACACTCCTTTTACATGGCTGAAGAGCCTTTTTCTAGATTTCTAATTTTTAATGGCTGATTAGGGGCTACCTTGCATTTTGCCACAGAGCAATTAGGAAAAGCTTTGCAGCATTTGCTTTTGAATGAAGCGAAGCCCAGTTGGTTATAGATGTAATCTCCCCTCACTGGAGCTTGCCTTGGCCCTAAGAAGACTGAACAACAGGGTATTTTGTTAGCATTAGCAGCATATTATTGGTTTAAGGAGAACTGGCTTCTAAAAAGAAAGTCTACTATTTAATGGTACTCCCTGAAATTTTTTGATACAAAGTTGTTTCCACTAGGGCAATCAATTTCTATTTTTTTCCTATAAACATATAATGTTATAAATCTGAATAAATACATATTCAAACAACTTAAGTATGTATACTAGAAGAATGCTCATAGAGTAGTTGCAAAAACAATGGTTTGATTATCAGAATTTAACAATTTTCTACTATTTAAGGGCCATTTCAAATGCAATACATTTCTTACATCTGTAATATTTCCATGTAAGAAATAAAATCAACTATAAGCAATTTATCAATGAGTGAAGTGAGCACACACTTCTTTTATGATGACATTTACAGATGAAATTAGAGATAAAATTAATCAGTGAAAAGTTGACTTAATAAGTTGTACTGTAGGTGACCTCACCAGGTTCTTCCTCAGGGAATTCGGAAAGCAAAGAATGGCTATAGTCTCTGATACAAAAACCTATTTTCTAATGAGGCTGACTGCAACATACTAAAACATTTCGGCAAGGAATGGAGACAAAGATTTTTTACAAGATGGTTTGCACAACCTACACAGAAGTATTATCGATGTAGAAAAACAACATTCCATATGAAACAGACAAGAAGGCAGAGCTATAATGTAATATTAACTCTTTATGCTCCCTTAAAGTTGCAAGATAAGGTGTTAGCAAGATATCAGTAAAGAGATCTTAACAGAAAGTTATGGAAGCTTTATACTGAATGTTGCATGAGGCCGAAGTTCCTGTTCTTCTCGCACTACCTGATTGTTACGTATAAGCATTTAAACAAGACGTATTTCAAGAGCTGTGAGATCATGCAGCTTCAAGGATGAAAGATATGTTTAGTTTGGGTTGTTTTCATCACATTAACATGCAGTTGTACTTTGTTAATATGTTATGTGTAGGTGCAGAGCATAAGATTTTTTTTAAAAAATCAAGATGACAACCATACAATCACAATCTTGACCTTTTGACATCCCCTCTCCACAGATTCCCCTGAATAGGTGAAATGGAATGTGCAGCATACCTCATGAATGCAAATAAATATTGTTGAGGGGGTTGACGTGTGTATGTGTTTATGCGCGCTATAAAATTATAAAATGGTTTGGACCCAGATCAAGTTAGTTGCACTTTAAGCCCCACTGATAGCTATGACATTTGTTATGACCATCATAAACCTTGTATATTTCAGTTAACCTAGATATGCCTAACTGGATCCAACCCAGTATAGCTGATTGGTTATGCCATAACTTTTCTAAGAATCTGATTCACTGCATGTTGGGCTTTGACAAAAGTCAAAGTAATGCGACGTAAGTTACAGGCTAAATGAGACTACTCTTGGACCACAATTAATGAACATTCAGCTTGATGCAAAGCTTCTTTAGATTCTAATATTAAAAATGATGTCTGCAAAACCAGCTCCACATGGTCAAATCCATACAAAGAAGAGAATGACAAATCTTTTATGCAGCATCTATTTCTAATGGTTCTTGTTCTTAGCATTAGGCTACATTAGGAAACTACAAGGTGAGAATTTATATCCTATCAATTGCCAACAGAAGTGCTAGGGGAAAATGACACCATGTGCTCTGAACTGCCATTTGAAACTGCCAGTTGTTGGGGTTTTTTTTAATGTATTTGTAACAATAGTCTTTTGACAAAATACTAATGACCTGCAATGTGTGTTCTATTTGCCAATTAAAAAGTGTTTTATTTCCAAAAAGCGTATGTGTATTCATTACAAACTCAATATTGACAAGCCTTTTTAAAAGGTGGAAGCTGAATCTTCAGCTAGGTACACACAGTGGCTACAACAACATTTCATCAAAAGACTTTGCATTCCAAAGGGATATTGGCTTTATCTGTTTGATCAGTCAATTAATCAACTGTAATAGCCATAAATTCTTACTCACTTTGGAGAAAACCTGCTTTTGTTTTCAAACAACAGAGCAGAAGAGAAGCAGTAATGCTTTGGTTATCAATGAATATCTAGTGTTAATTGGTTCAGTTATAAACAAAACAATCCCATTTTTTAAAAGTTATATTTGTTCAAGTAATTCTTCAATATTTTTTTTTGGGGGGGGTCTTTTAATTACTCTCTAATCCCTTGCATCGGGGTGGAGTCAAGGCAACCCAAATGGAGCTGAGTGTTTACTGGCTGGATGCCCTTCCTGTCACCAATGCAGAGTTCACAGCAGATAGTCTCATTGTGCCCAGAGAGAGAAATATCTGCCTCTGCCTAGAATCAAACTCACAGCCTCCTGATTGTGAGGCGACAGATCCACCTCCAGGCCACTGCACCACTCTAATTCTTTAATAATGTAAGGAAGAAAATATGAAATAATGTATTTTAAGAATCTGCCATGTTTGTAAATATAGGTACTCTCAACTTACAACCAATTTAGCAACCAAAGTTACAAGGCATTGAAAAAAGTGATTCATGACCGGTCCTCACCCTTTTGGCCTTCACAGCATGATCACCACCACATGATCAAAAATGGGTCACTTGGCAACTGGCATGTATTTATAACGGTTGCAACATCCTGCAACATTTGTGACCTTCCCAGCTGACTCCTGACAAGCAAAGTCCATGAGGGAAGCTGAATTTGCTTAATAACTGCCAGATTCACTTAACAACTGCAGTGATTGGCTTAACAAACATGGCAAAAAAGGTCATAAATTCACTTAATAACTGCTTTGCTTTGCTTTGCAATGGAAATTTTGGTCCCAGTTGTCATAAGTCAAGGACTACCTGTAATCAAGTAATTAATTGTTCAGCTTCCAGTATCTTAAAACCCTCGCAATGGATTAATACAGTAGAAGATTATCTAAATTTAATCTGTGAAACAGTTATAGGCATACAATCAACTAAATTATTTGGTAGTCCATTTTTGGATTGGATAAAAATTTAAGTCTACCTAATTAAAAGGCTTGACTTAATCCATTGTTAGATTGTTAAGTGTCTGAAAAATAAGAAAAGAATATGAAAATAAAGTGCTATTTCACCTACACGTGTTCATAACTTAACGTCACAGACGTAATTATGTAAAGAACTTTTTGGAGATGGAAGAGTATATGTTTCCTTCTCAATTTTTCTGTTGCATTATTTCCAGTTGACTTGCATCTTTTGTTTTCTTTTGTTTCCTTTTCTCCATTTTTTCCTAGTATTTCCTTATCTTTTTTTAAAGGAATATGGTCTTCCTGTATAAGCAGCTGAATTCTGAATGGTGTATTTTGTAGAGTAATAGGAAAGTCAAAGAATTTAATGACAAAGCCCAAAATTATGTAGATGGCTTACATAGTATTTTAAAAAATCAGTAATGGTTAGCAATGAAGTATTTAACTGAATGCCAAAATCCTCTAGTAGAAATTTATTCTGTTAAGTTTTTATTTTATTCTGTTAGTTCTTTGTCATTAAATATGAGTAATACTCATTTCCTGAATCACTATATCATAACAGCTATATTTTTAAACACTGCCTCAAATTTTGATATCTAAATTAAAATCCTAAATTGAGTACATACCAGATTTAGAAGAATCTTCAAGCTGAGCAGTATTGGTGACTGTGGCAATTGTTTTAGTCTCTTTTGTGATGTCATAGAAACTTTGCAACAATTCAGTGTGAGTAAAAGCCACATGTTTTCAAGCCACATTAAGGAAATACATAACTTAAACAGGACTTCATTATTTTCCATGATCAGTTAACATGAAGAATCAAAAGATGCCAAAGACTATAGCTGCAGCACACAGAAAACGACTCCAAGGTGTGACTTTTGCAACTAAGCTATCCCCAGGCACCCACCGAGTTGCAGAAACCTCTGATCTTCATAGATGTAAGAGTGTCAGACTCGGCAGTCATGCGCTGAAGCCTGAACTAGCTGGTCTAATTGAAAAGACATTGCAAAAAGCAGGTAAGAAACTTAGAAATCATATTATTGAACAACATTAGAGAAAGAACATTTGTAACAGTTTGTCACAGTTCTACTTGTCTGTTTAAACCTCGCCTCCATTAAGCTTTGATCTTAATGAGAGAAAAAAAAGGCTTCCTTATTCAGCTAGATAGCTTGGCGAGGAGGGGAAAAAACCCTACGTTTTGCTATGATTAGTATAATTAATTGAAAAATTAGTTGCAACAAGTGTCTATGAAGATAATCGATCATCCAGATCATGTTTGTTCCAAAGGTGCTGAAAGAAAGCACCTTTGGGTTGCAAGATACTGTAGTTCTTTGCCTTTTGCTACAAGAGCCTTAACTTCTTACTCACTGCAGAAATTACTAATTCTACATATTCTGATATCTGCCTTACAATTTTTGTGTTATGGGGGGAAAGACAATTTTTGAAACAAAATGAGATTCCAGGACTCTATTTACAAGTCTAACGTAACTTTTCCTTTCTCTAGAAATTTCAGGTAAAGAAGAAGTACTGAATACAGAAGAAGATCTTCGCTGGTAAAAAGCATTTCTATGTAACAGTAAGATGCAAGTGTAATTTGGTAATAATATAAGAACAAGTCTGGATGTGTGGCCCAACATTCTATTTTTCATTGTGATTTTCCAGATGTTACAGTGAAGCAAGGTTTGAAGGGAACAGCCTTCAATACTCTTTCATTCTTTCTCTAATTGTCATGTTGTTCGACTATTTGGGGGTTCTTTTTTAGCTGCTACTATCTACTGTAGCTGTGAATTGCTTACCTTAAATAAATTTGTCTAATCCACTTTACATGCAATATATTATTATCAAAATTCTGTGAAAACGATATTATCAATCTAATGGTGTAAGACTAATATACTTACAACCCTGCCTAAACTCAGCCAGCTCCATTGGCTATCTAATGAGATTTACAGTAATGGTGTTTGCTTAATTTCAGTTTACCTATATATTGTCTGCTTTCATGTTAAGGCACAATTTGTTTAGCCATGGTTACCAAATCATAGCCACCTGAGATTGCATAATATTTATTTCATTAAATATATCTGCCCACTCCAGCAAACTATGGATAGCATACAAAATCTAATACTAATTAAAAAAAAATACATGGGGAAAAAAACAATCTGGACTAATACAGCATTTGAAACACATAAAACCCTAATCCACAATTTGCAAACAGCAGTGATTGGATCCAAGCAACCCGCTAAGGTGCAGTTTACTTCAGTTTTGAGCTGGGCTGTAAATTGAGCTTTGTGTGTTATTTAACAAGATTTGGTTATTATAGCACAATCATGCAAAATGACCAATGTTTCAAATACACTCATGGATAGATAGAATGGCTTTCTAACAGTGGCTCAAACTTTTCAGTTTCGTTTTAATAATTGAATTACTGATGGGCAAGTTGAACTCATTGGAATTCTTTTGTAGAATCAGCCACCATAATCACCGCATCCTTCATGCTTTTGCACCAAAACTATTGTCTGCTTTTATTGTGAGTCTTAATGCAATTGTATTCCCCAGAAGGGATCCCTGCATGGAAATGCCACAAATACTTAGAAATGACCTTAGTAGAAATTAAAGCGAAGAAGCCAAAAACATTCTGGAAGGCAATGGCAAACATACTCTTGCCAAGAAAATGTGATGAATGTGTCCAAGATATTACCAGGAGCAATTGAAGGACCTTACTTGAAGGTCATTTCACCTATTTTTAGAGAGCACGCAACCCTTTTTATAACAGATAATCTCTCCAATATATTTACAAATATTTCCATTTTACTGAGATCCAGCCTCAGTTTAGTGGCTCCCACCCATTCTATCACTGAAGCGAGACATTGGTTCAGGGATTTGAACAGTTTCCCCTATTGAGACATTATCATGTCTTAGTATCTTATGCATACTAGTGATAACCAACTCTAAAACCCGCCATGACCATCCCCAGTGGTTTCACAGAAATGGAAAAATAGGAGGGTGGAACATGGCAACTAACAGCATAGCCAGCAGGTGGAGAAACCTTCAGTGTTACTCCCTGCGGCTCCCTGCCATAACAGCAATTGCTGTGACACAGTACACCAGCCCCCAATTCTTTCCTGGTAGTAATTTTAATTTTGGTGGTTTTGCTGAATCTTATTGAATTGTTCTTCTCCTGTTTGGTTGAATTCTGTTTTAGCTTGAGCTGTATAGCATCATAATCATTCATGGAAGAATAACAATAGCCAAGATTGCAATCGCGATAACACAGTCATAGCTCTGCCCCCTTTTTATGTCCATCATACAACAAATTAAAATATGCAGAACTAAAACAGCAGAGCTGCAATTCCTATTTGGAAATGTTTGCCATCATCCCCTTATATAAATTTTATTTACTCTATAGTAATAACATATAAAAACGATGAAATATAAGCTATTGCTCTGAATTCCAATTTATTTTCAGTTGTTCAGTTGAATCCCTGTGCAAGGGGATTAAATGTTGCCTTACCCTTTCCCATCCAGTCTGAAAGTGATAAAGAAGAAAGTGTATGAAATTAACAAAGATAAAGAGATCAGCCGTGGACAAACTGCATCTGCCAGAGTGGACAGCAGCAAACAAAAGGTTAGGCAACAGGGATTTTTTTTAAATAATTTCTGTGTTAACCAATATATTGTACTAGGAATGGTATATTCCTTAAATGCATCATGTGGCTCATTAGTTGTTCATCTGTGTTAGATTTATAAAGTGACTGGAGTTTTGCACCTGGGAGTAGAGTTAGCAAAACCAATACAGCTCTGAAATAAATGGCATGGTCAATCCCTCTCCTCATGCTAGTGAAAGAGTGGGCAAATCCATGCTGATGCAGATGTAGTATACCGCAGCTGGATTTGACATAATGAGTGCATTACAGTCCCCACTGTTTCACAGAAAAAGGATATAAGGGTGGTTTTGGGTATACATCTCTTGAGATTTTTTTTGGTTCTATTTTTAATTAGACTATGGTTAGACCATTAGATCTAACCATAGTCTCATAGTTCAAGAATCAAGTGATGTGGGAAAGAGAGGATCTGAAAGTAGAGTCCAGTGGAGTATAACCTCATCATCGTAATGCAGGAAATTGCTAAATTGGAAAATGTTTATATATGAAGAGTAGGCAACATAGATTACTGTTGTGAGAACATCTGGGTGCACATTACAACACTTGTTTCTCTCTTTCCCTCTCACCCCATGGATTCTCAGTCCTGGAGGGCTCAGATGTTGAGAAGATTTGCTAATATTAATCACAAACAGTGTAGATAATAGCTAGAACATTCTGAACAATGACACTCTCTTAATAACTACCCATTCCAAAGTTCCATACTTCCTGCCAACACTTCCTATGCCTATCCTATCAACCCACCATGGTGGCAGGACAAGCAGGGACTCTGACATCCCCAGGGTGGCAGAAGCAAATTTATAAACCTCTTGTCTTTTGGCAAAGCTAGCTAGAAATACTAATCAAGCAAACAAAATGATAGCAACAAACCAGAGAAGAAAAATCAGTCACAAGCTTGTGGTAGTTTTAGAGAAAACAATGCCAATAGCTGAGCAGCTTTTTTTTTTATGAAGTATTTTTAAATGTGAAGGCAGAAACTGAAACAGAAGATGTACTGTATTCTGGAAGATAAAAGCAATGGCCTAGCAATGAATTTCACAATATTCTCCCCCACCCCACCCCCAAAATCATTGTTTTGAAAGATGCCAAAGAGGTAGGGATGGACAAAACCAAATATTCTCAAATTAGTCAATTCATAGAGAAACATGGTATGGCAGGGGAATTACGGGAGTTGAAGTCCACAAGTCTTAAAGTTGCCACGGTTGGACAGCCCTGAATTAGACTATTGAACATGTTGGCTGGGGACAGGCGGCTCTTCTGAAGGACACCAGATTAAGGAAAGCCATCTGTTTCCTTCTGGTTTTTAAATCATCTTGTGGTAAAATAGAATAAAGATAATTGCTTTTTCCTTTTAATTACATAGATTTTGTATAGATAATGGCCCATAAAAATGGAAGCCATTTCTACTCAGTATTTTCAATAACATTTTAACTGATCTGAACTGATTTAAATAAGATAGTGAGCTGCTAACAACAATTCTCATGAACCCCCAGGCCCCTGTTTGTGCCTGCTGTTTAAATTGCAATCTAGGTTATATTATTCTAATAGATGTAAGTTACCTTTAAAGATGCAAAGCAGCAATGAATTCTTACAGCAGGAGTGATTTCTTGAGTTGAATTATAGGTAATCCTCAACTTACAACCATTCATTTGGTGATAAGTCAAAGTTACAATGGCACTGAAAAAAGTACCTTATGACATTTTTTTACAGTTGCAACCCTTGCAGCATCCCCATGGTCACATGATCAAAGTCCAAATGTTTGGCAACCACCTTGTATTTATAACGGTTGCAGTGTCCCAGGGTCATGTTTTGCAATCTTCTGGCAAGCAGTCGATGGGGAAGCCATATTCACTGAACAAATGTGTGGCTAACTTAACAATTGCAGTGATTTACTTAACAACAGTTGCAAGTAAGTTCATAAAACAGGGCAGAACTCATTTAACAACTGCTTAGCAACAGAAATTTGGGGCTCAACTGTGGTCATAAGTCAAGGACTACCTGTATTTACTAATATTGCTTACAGTAAATCACGTAAAACACATCTAATGATGAATGGTTTTTTTCTTAAAAAGTTTGGGAGTGGGAATAATTGTCTGGTATAAGAAGCTCAAAGTGATGCCTTCTGTCCTGTGATGTTCAGTTCCAATGCTGCAGAAACATTATTCTCATCAAGAGTGTAAGTTTTCACCCATGCTGCTTTTATTTGTTCATCCATTCTTAGTAAACATTACTACTTCCACAGTCTGCAGTAATAACGTCTTCATTTTATCATAAGTCATTTGCAAGATGCACTGGAAGTAATTATTAAGACAGCTTTCTCCCAATTTGCAGAGCTGAGATACACCATGGAATAATCACATTGTTTTTAGTTTGCTCAGATCATCAATGACAGAGATTATGATGATTTATTGGAAAGATAACTTGAAATAGATTAGCCTATATCTTTTTCTAATTTTCCCCAACATCAAACGGCCTAATTGCACAGCCATATGTCAATAGGCTTAAAAAGTGTTTTCTAGCTTTTTCTCTTAGCCTTAACATGGTCAACAAAAACTATATGGATACCTGAGGTTTATATAACTTTTTGATATTACTTTGCTTTACAATGAAACAATGAAATTATAAACAAAACAACTGCTTTTCCTTATGAAAAATATCTCTTACTTTTTCCTTAGACCCTTCTATATATAAGATGTATTTCCACCCACAGATGCTTTTCAACGATATTGCATTTTCTTTTATCTTAGCTACCACAGAAAGACTTGTCATCATTTGTGGAAATTGACCTGAGAGATAGAATTGAAGAAGTAAGTCAGAGAAACATATTTTTAACTTGTTATACAAACGATCCTGCCACAAAGACATGGAAAGACATATTCTAGTTCTTCTACCAAATACGTTACATTTATTAAAGCCATAGGATATTTATTTTACAAAGTGATACACATCTTCCGGCCTCTGATTGTTGTATTGAAGCCAATAGTCGAGATGGTGGTTTGAACATCACTTTCTACCTCATAGACCTCTCTGCTAGGAACCCAGTCCAAAAGGAAGTGGGGCTGGAACTACAAATGTATTTTGAATAGAATTAGAATTTTAGAATTAGAACTTGAATTCACGTTTTTAAATATTTATCCCCAATCTATCTTTGTAGTAGGTAGCTAACAATCAGAAAAGCATTAATACCCAATAAATAAAGTTGGAGGGTTTTTAAAATCCTTTATAAAATAGTCATTATAAAATGTTATGCTAAAGTTATAGTTATTTCCTTGTGTTTTGCAACAGGTAATGTGAGCAATATGAGTCTCCATTTTTAGACCAAATTTACTTTTAGCCATGTAGATCATAGGAAGTTTATTAAATCACAGCTCCAGTGGCATTTATAAATAGTAATATATTAAACAGCTTGTGTTCTGTACTGCAATTTTTTTTCTTTTTAATTGGAGAATAATTAGAAGAGCTACTTTTAGGAAGAACATTTGCTTTTTCTCCTCACGTAAAAATTAAAAGGGGAGTACTTTTTCATCACATTTATCCTATGGAAGATATGTATCAGAATCAGCACCATATGGAGGTTTTTCTTCCAGTTTGAGAGAGTTTTGAATATTGCCTTAACAATATTCGGTTGCAAACCTGTCACACTTGCATGATAATGACCCCACAGCACTTAGTAACGGAATTGCCTGTCCCAGTATGACTATTAAGTGAAAAATGCCTGTCACATGTTATGCACTGTGTATGATCTGAAGCAAATATTTTGAACAGGAAAGTTCCCAGAAAAAAACTTGACTGTCATAGATGATTAGCCTGAAGTGTTTAACAAAGAAATGACTATTTGTTCTCATTTCTCTAACTCAGAAAACAGAAGATATTTTGGCAGAGGACAAGCAACATGAAAAGGAAGAAGAACCTTCCAAAACTGTGTATGCCTCTATTTTTTCTCTATCTCTGTATGAAAAACATTCTATGAAAGGCCGCCACAAAAGTTAATTGCTGTGCAGAAACAGATGCAGGCCCAATGCAATTAAAGTCAGGCAAACTGTAGCATCTCAAAGGGGAAGATCTAAACACATAAACGACTTTTTCTTTCCCGAGGAGTCACTAGAAGATGACTTCAGAACTCCAAATGATCACTCTTTGCTCCCATCTAATGGTTCCCAAGATTTTCCAATGCAGATATGGTAGCCTTATTTTCCTGAAACCTGAATATTGGCCTTATCTGATTTTCTGGTATGAGAACTCCTGGAAGATATTTCATGGGTACAAGGAGGAGAGCTCCCAAGTCCTCAGTCTTACTTTCTTTTTGATTTATTTTCTTGGCACATTTATAAGGCTGCCCAACTTGTTCCATAGGACTCTGGGCACATTACAACGCAAGGAACATTAGCCAAAAGAAGTAACCATTAATCTTTTAAAATGAAATCCTTCTTCACTATGATGTCTTTTCTACAGCTACGGTGGAAAGTGTACTGTCAATAATTTTATTATTAATTAGAATCTGTTAGCATTGAGGGGGTAGATAAATTGCATAAAAAAAGAGGAGGAAGTGGGTAGATATCAGAGGGGAATATTGGGCAATATTGGAATGATGTCATAATAATCATGGCAGTCCTAATTTATTTAATTTTCTTTGAGATTTTTCACTCAAGCCGTTGGACTTACACAATATACACATAGAAAAATGGTAACTTCATTTAAGGAAATTTCTGTGCCTCAAAATTAGTCTTAGGGTGCAATACAGTGACATTTTGCTTTTGCAGGCCTCAAAGCAGCTGGCTGTGCTGTTTTCCTTTCTGGATGAAGCAGAAGAAAAAAAGGGAAAAACAAGAGTAGCTACAAACTGGTTAATATTCTTTCTTGGATGGATGGGGCAGTGGGAGGTGGGATGGGGAAAGACAGGAAAGGTTTTCATCAACATTCATGCTTATTCCTGGTCACAGACCTCAAACAGCCATCCTCAATTGTAGCATCAAATTGTTCTTTAATGCTGTAGGAATAAGTAAGTCAAAAGTATCCACATTTGTCAGGTGGGGACAATTACCTAAATAACAGAAGATTTCCTGTCTTGGGGTGTTTCTCTCACAGTACTTTGGGCATTGATGGCTTGACCATGGCAATATTTTTTTTTTATAATAACTGGATTTTCTCCCTGCTAGCCCTGATTTGCTGAGAGCAGAATATCCACATGGGCTCCCAGCAAGATTCATGGCAATACTTTTTAATCTTCTTACTTTGGATTTCCCAAAAATGTATGGCAGTTTGCAGGAGGCTGGATGGATCTGGTGTGTCACTTGTGTCTATCCTGGGACAGCGGGTGTGAGATCAATGACAAAGGAGAGTGTCTCAGGCCATTGCTAATGTTCACTACCCACCTCTCACAGCTTAATAAAAAGGACATGATTATATTGGTTGGAAAAAGGACATGGTGGCTACACTTAGCAAATATATTTGCCCATTACAGGTAGTCCTCAACATACGACCACAAATGAGCCCATTTCTGTTGCTAAGTGAGACATTTGTTAAGTGAGTTCTGCCCATTTTACAACCTTTCTTAACACCATTGTTAAGAGAATCATTACAGTTGTTAAGTAACACAGTTGTTACTGGCTTCCCCATTGATTTTGCTTGTCAGAAGTTCTCAAAAGGTGATCATATGATCCCAGGACACTGCAACCATCTCATAAATATGAGTCAGTTGCCAAGTGCCTGAATTTTGATCACATGACCATGGGGATGCTACAATGGTTGTAAGGGTGAAAAATAAGCCGCTTTTTTCAGTGCTATTGTAACTTCAAACGGTCACTAAACGAACTGTTGTAAGTTGACAACTATCTGTATTGGGCTTGCTTCAAATGTCAGTTCATGCTTCTGTGGGACTATGTTGGGAGAAGACAGGGCAAAGCCAAAGCAGGTAGGGCATCTGTGAGGAGGTGGGTCTAAAAATCAAGATGGTGTCTGTGACTATGCAATTGAAGCCTTACTGATTTTTTTTAAATGTTTCCTGTATGCTATGATATACGTCGTCTTCTCTGCTGATTATTCCACATATCCCTACCCCAAAAGAATCATCCACCTTTTTAGAATATAAGGACTGATTTGGAAAGGAAGAATTGATACGAAGTGGTCGCTGAAGAATGAACATTGAATAAACTCAAAAACCAGAGCTAGGATGATGGTTTCTCCACTTTATTGAAGGGGCTAAATTGATTTGTGGTGAGCAAATCCATGGATTCCCAAAAAACAAAGGCAATATGAAAATGGGGAAATGTCAAAAAGTGCCGCATTTTTAATAAAGTAGCAAGCCAAGGTAGCAGCTATGAAGGTTGATTTTGAGCACATGTACATTAGGTATGTAACATGTAAGTATGTGTGTTTGCTTGTGCCCGCTAGGTTGAATCAGACTCATTACTTGCCCCGAATAGTGAAGTTGAAAAGCATATTGCTCCAATCAGACTCAAAGCCCAGTGCTCATCTAAAAAGGAGATGCCAGGACAGAAATATACCCCTTCTTCCAAGCAAGGAGGCATTTGGTCATTTCTCTGTTTGAAAGATACTGCATTTTTTTTTTTAATAGTCTGGATTGATTTGGATTAGTGTAAAAAGCTTTTTTACACTTAAAAGCTTTTAAATAAAAAAAAATCAGTCAGAAAAGCCCTATGGCAAGATAGGTGGATGGCAAATAAATTTAACAGATTAATAAAAATAAATAAATAAATACTGCATTTAAACAAAAGCATGTAAATAGGAAGTTAAAAAAATGAATATAGGTAGTCCTCGATCTTGCACAGTCACAACTTTACTTTTTTGAATCCCTCAAAGACACATCTGTCTTTTAATTTGGCAACAGTATCAAAATAGTTACAGATATGATAGAAAATTTCCATTTGCATGTATGACAGCAGGCCTCATTGTGTGATTACTCCATTTTCTATGCTTTATAATAATACTGTTTTAGAAGTTCTAGAGAACTCATTGAACATATTTTTCAGAATTATATGTAGAATATCATGATTTTTTTTCCAGTGAGGGCTCATCTACCGAATTGTTAATTTAATTAATTTCACTGGGCCCCCCCCTGACTTTATTCGCTAAAATGAACAAAAGATGAGACAAATGGAAGATTCAAATCTGAGCATTGTCCTTGCAAGCAAACTGAGAGGTGAAAATTAGATACTGATTTACATTTCTGCCCAGTCAAAAAGGGAACTGCATTGCCTTAAAAATGCCCACCTACCCTCCTTTTCAAGGCAAATGTGAAAATGAGTTTGGACAAATCCATTTGATCCACCTTGTGATTCTTGGAGAAAGGCTGAGAGACAAGTGGGAGATAAAAGAGAGGTTTTCACTCTCTTGCTATGTCAACCTTGGCTGGGGCATAATGGATGTTGTCAGCTGTGCCACTGACAGAGCTTGTGCTTAGCTACTGCCAGTTTTCTTTTTTTTAATGCTTGTTAACAAAGCATGTGCCTGGGAATAATCTAGAAGGTTTAAATAATAAATATCTTAAAAGGGAAAGAAAATTTATGGCTTGCCTTCCAATGCTGTCTATATGCTGATTTTTAAAGTTCCATCTTTTGGGCAGATTTAAATAGATCATCAACAAATTTGGTGAAATCTGGAAGCAACTCATGACATGAGATATATCAAGTTTCAGCAACCTCAAATGTATCATTTTACTATGTAATTAACAGGATGTTTAGAAAAGAATGGCAGGATGTTAAAACTATTATAATCTCATACACATTGTGCACCTCACAACCTCATTTCAATGACAGCACAATTACAGTTAACACTGGTTTTTCTTCTGACAGAAAAGTAATTCTTTTGTTGCTGACATTAAAAAAGTAGAGAAGCAGAATAATGTGTATTATAATCATTTTATAATTCATGGGAAAGCTTGCTGTTAATCCTTCTGGCAAGGCCATAAATGAAACAACAGAGACATCTTCTGGTGAAAGATAAAATTGGGGGTGGAGATAATCCCTGTTTGCTAATGGTAGTAGAATATATTATATGAAAAAATAGCTCTCTGAAGAAGTCTATAGCAGCTGCCCGTAAACATTGGTGCACCAGGGACTGGTTCCATGGAGAGAGGTTTTCCGTGGACTGGAGGGGGCGTGATTTCATGTGCTGCCTGAATCCCATGGATGGGGCTTCACTTGTTTGCACAGCCCAGTTTCTGGCATGCCATGGACCAGTGCTGGCATGGGCTGGAGGTTGGAGACCCCTGGTCTATAGAATTGTAAGCTGCCCAGACCAATTAACTGAGATCGAAATCGAAAAAATAATAAATAAATAGTGCTGGAAAGGGTGAGAGGAAAGAGAAGAAGTCAACCCTAACAAGTGGATGGGCTGTAGTATGCAGCTGTCAGTTGGGGACAGTTGGAAGACTTGGCGACCCATTTGGGAACAGATCTTGGAACTAAGCTGTCTATGATGTGGTTGCTAATGGTCAACACCAACTAGACTGGAGGGTACATAATTAATCAAAAACGATGGAGCTAACAATTATAAGTTGACTTTGGTTCTACAGTTTGCATCGTGGGGCCTGGCACAGCTGATGCAAGTATGCTAGTGTTACATTAAGGTTTGAGTAGGATCAACCTCAAGCTGGGTAACAAACCAACTTTTTAAAAATACATTTAATATCTGTGACAACTTTACATTTTTGTCAGGGCTGAAAAGAAAAATCCATAGAATTTTTTTTGGAGAACTCAAGAGTTTCAAACAATTTTCTGGTAATCTGATACTAGATATTAACAGGAGAATATTTCTTGGCTTCAGCTTTCACAAGGCAATTGAACTTGCATTTGTTCTTTGCACAATGAGAATATAGTTCACTATTAGCATAAATGGAGGAAAATAGTCATTTACTCTTGCTTATGAATTTGGGACTTGCATATATTTGGGGTTTACATATAACATTAGGTTATACATACATCATCAGTGGCCTCCTTTCTAATCTCTGTAATTAATGTGATATGTGTGGTCTGATAAAATAAATTTTTAACATGTGAAAATTAATGTTTTTATAATGCTTGCATACATTTGGAACTCTTTAACTCCCAGGGATATCTACCAGGGAAAAGTTAAAAGTGTCAAGATTGCAGCCACGGCCACATGATCAAAGCCCCGCCCTTTTAAAAAGAGTATCAAATATATAATATTTGTAAATAATAAATGATTTGAATTTCAATTGTGTGACTGTGTCTCTCATTCTGGCTATCCCTGCTGACACCCCAATCAATTTCCATACAGTTCTATAAGGTTCATTCCAGATCTAACCCATGATGTCCTTTCATGTTCTATCTCTGAATCCATCTTTATTATCCTGGGAATTATAACAACATCTGAAAGTTCACAGATTCCCCAATCTGATCATATCTTCTCCCTTTTTGCAAGCAAAGGCAACTTGTATCTCATATATTTCTAAATGCTCTACCCACCTCCAGCATACATTGATTGTGCAGCAAGAATTCTGAAGCAAAACAGCTTGGTTTTAGTGGCACAATTTAAAGCTTGGTGGGGTATTTGGAGATGTAGGGATGGAATCATGGGAGCAGTTTACTTTCCAAAGACTCTTTCCCACCTTTCTTCTCCAAAATGGGCTGAAAATTTTTCCTCATACTATCTGGTGACCTGATAATATACTGAGACAGCTCCTGTGGTCTTCTGGAAAGTCATGAGGTCAAATTGTGGCATTCTTTCTTCAAATGTTGCCAACCCCTCCCAAATGCAATGAATAATGTTTCTCAGAAAGAAGTGCCTGCATATTCATTTCACTAAAGAGAGAAGGAAAAAAACCTTGAAGTTATCTGAAGTCTGATGTATAAGCTTAGGCAAGTCGTTTCTCTGTTTATTTCTATTTAATCTGACTATCAATACATGGTTAAAAGAAGGTGTTTATAGCATGCCTTGCTTCCATAAGATGCTGGACTGCCATTTTTGAAGTATCATTTTTGTGTTTGTGTGTGTGTGAGAGAGAGAGAGAGAGAGAGACAGACAGAGACAGAGACAGAGACAGAGACAGAGACGCATTCATAATATTATCATATATGTTTTCTCAAATTTCTGCCTATTCTGGCACATTTTTCACTATACAGAGGTTCATTTAATTCCCAGAAGTAGGATTTGAAACAAAAAATCATAGAGATAAATCAACATATTATACAATTTGTCAGTTATTGGGTACCAAAGTGGTTTTAATCATAGCAAGTCAACAAATTTAATATATTTCTAAAATATGATGAGAATTTTGTGCTCTAATGTTTTTGGCCTGATTTGTTTAATTACCCAAATAACACTTTTTAAATATACATTCAAAAGCCGTTGGAATCAAGCCAGCCTTTGATGACACAATTTTCATTCTGGAAGGTATATAATGATATGATGTTTTGCTTGCAACTTAAATAAATGGCACATTTAGAAGTAGAAACTTCTAAATAATAATAATACCAACCTGTAATAATTGCACCTTTTTATATGAAAACAAGGTTAAAGGGCTGATAAATGTGGGATGGTAGGAACTAGAAAGACTATGATACCACTTATCTTACAGATTCTACGTTATGCAGAATCTTACCAACTCTTATTCTCATAGAATCTGAATATTAATAGTTTTAAGGAGTCTTTCATGATATTTATATCAATCAGTCACATGCCCTTCCCCCAACTCACATGTTATTTCTTGACAATTATTAACCCTGACTGATCTGAACTGAATTGCTGGGATAACAAGGGTTTTTGTCCAATAGCAGGTGGAAATCTGAAGACTTCTACATGTGCTTCAGAACACATCCACTACATCTTTATGCAGTGCCATGACACAAATGCCAATTAGTTTTTCTTAAAACGCCTGAGAAAGTAGCATCAAATTCCTCCTGAATGAAAAACAAGCATGTGAAGGAAGACCAAATAGATTAAGAAGGGGAAAATCAAGAAACGTGTGATTGAATGGAGTTGATGAATTTATCAGTTAGTCAAGGATGAGACTTAAAAATACAACACAATTAGTAAAAGCAGGAAAAAGACAAAAGAATTAGTAGAATACATTACAACTCTTTGTTCAGAAGTAGATCAACTGCTGGGGGCTCCTGGAGTTAAATCTATGATGTTATTATGACAGTTACAACTGACTAAAACATAGACATCTTCTAGATTTTTCTGTAAA
The DNA here is from genome assembly GCA_032468155.1 of Oxyrhabdium leporinum. Taxonomy (NCBI): domain Eukaryota; kingdom Metazoa; phylum Chordata; class Lepidosauria; order Squamata; family Cyclocoridae; genus Oxyrhabdium; species Oxyrhabdium leporinum. Next base: position 76,217 of record JANHFL010003869.1, on the reverse strand, counting down.
CGTAACAAAAGGTAAATGTAACAACACTTCTCATCAGCCCGACCTAAGTTAATAGCGTAAAAAGGACAACTCAGCTAGATGTGCAAACCAGTTTCAAATGTCCAGTCTGAACATGGACAATCTTCCGTCCAAGGCAGTAGATACCAGAGCATTAGGACACTAACTGAAACATTGTTGTGCATAAGACAAGAAAGATGCTATATAGGTAAGAAAAAGATCCATTATAAAGATGGCCATTGCAATAATAATGGCTGTGCTTCCCTCTCTCTGCAAGTTTAAGCCCAAGATTTACTGCTTCATCTTTAGGATGGCTCCTCTGGACTTAATATCATTGAGTTAGGCATAATAGTTCAGACCTAAGACTTTCCTTTCTTTTAAGAAGAATGGGAGTGCATAGATTGAGAAGCAAGGAGAGATAAAGAAACTCATTGTTGAGTAGAGCTGATAAGATACTCAAAAAAAAGAGAGATGAGAAGTTTAAAGAATTAAAAGCAATGCAACAATATGTAGTCATGGTTGAAGTAAGGATGATTTGCATGTATAGAGGGGGTATGGGAAGAAACCTTGAAGGCATTGGTGTAAACTAGATTTATATTCGTAATTCTTTTCCCATTTCTCATGCTTTATTATCATTGGCTTGCTAGTTCTTACTCCTTTTCTGTGTTCTGCTTAGCACTGCTTACCCTGAAAGGGAATGCAGCAATAGGCATGTATGTACAGACTGTCTTTTAATGAACAACATTGTTCATATGTTGACCGACAGCTGGAGGGAGAGAGCAGCTTGAATTCTTTTCAGTTTAGCTATATTGTATAGTATCCCAATGGAACCCTGCCTTTCTCTTTTTTTGGGGGGGAGGAGGGTGGTGGTCTCTCACACTTCTCAGACCTGAGTGCCAAATTCCAGATTGTGTGGTTATGGTATTCATCCATGTGTACTTCATCAGATACTGCACAGTTGTCCATATGTCTCACGTTTAGACAGAGTGTTGTGATCTTGTGCATCAGAAGCAAAAGACAGAGTCATTTATAATGTAAGTGATTTGGAAAAGCTGTCACATTGCATTAGATCTTCATTCATTTATTTATTTATGAAATTTACATAGCTGCCCATCTCAGCAAAGGCAACTCTGGCCAGCACATAACAAATGGATAAAATCACATATTAAAAAATGACCTATATAAAAAATATAAAAATCACTTTAAAAAGTAACTATTATTTTTTTAAAAACCCAGACATACAAACCCTAGGCAAAGAGAAGATAAAAATAGCCAGTTCGGCAATGGAGCAATGTAAGCATTTAATTTTATTTAGCACAAAGCAATCTATTTAATTTTGTAAATTAAGTGAAAGGATTTTAAAACCACTTGAGGAGACGTGTTTACAAGGGATTATCATGAGGCAAACACAAAAATCCTAACTGGAACTGTATCACAGGAATGACTCCAGAATGACTTCATATGATAAACAACTGAATAGTTAAAAAATGGATTCTAGTGCAAGCAGCCATACTGTTAAACTTCCGTAGATGAGATTTGTAAGGGTCAAGGGAAAAAGAAATGGAAATTGGCTTTAGAGGCTAAAAGATTTTAATAGTCTGAAATATATTCCTACCAGCATGGAAATATAAGCATTGGCACTTTCCTACTAAGATTTTGAAATTATGGAAACTAGCGGATTGGGAATCCAAAGTAAGCAAAATTCAACTGACCAATTTAAATAAGAAATTACACTGAAGCCAGCAATTTAGTAATCATCAACAATCCAAAGTATTATATAGTATGGGAAACTATCATGTAAATAGGAAATAAATTAACACCACCTATGGATTATAATAAATTCCCATTTAGTCTGCTGAAGCACACTTCCAAGCTTCACAAAAGCATAGTTCCATTAAAATGGACTAGGGTTGGCAACATAGTATTGTCCAGATGGTTTAAAAGCAATTAAATGTTTTCAAAAGCAAAAATACAGGTAGTCCTTGACTTATGACCACAATTGAGCCCAAAATTTCTGTTGCTAAGCAAGATAGTTGTTCAGTGAATTTTTTCCCCAATTTACAACCCCTTTTGCCACAATTGTTAAGTGAATCACTGCAGTTGTTAAGTTAGTAACACGGTTGTTAAATGAATCTGGCTTACCCATTGACTTTGCTCGTCAGAATGTTGGAAAAGGGGATCATATGACCCCGGGATACCACGACCATCATAAATATGAGTCAAGAGCCTGAATTTTGATCTGGTGACCATGAAGATGATACTACGGTCATAAGTGTGAAAAACAGGCATGTCACTTTTTTCAATGCCATTGTAACTTTGAACGGTCACAAAACAAAATGCTGTAAATTGATATGCTGTAATATAAATGTATTCCTAGTATGCATACATTGGTTAAAGAGTCTTTTAAAAAATGAAAGAATATCTTAAAATTCTGTTGATTATGGACAAAGTGGCTTGAAAACAGTAATGTTTTCACAATCCAAGATAAACTGGGAAAACTGTGTAAGATAGCAATTAAATATTCTTCTATAAAAGGTAGGTAGAACATGTGGTGATATTTAACTGCACTGAAGAACCTGGCTAAATTGGCTGTGACAACCTGTTGCAACAGAGAGCTTATTCTTCTCTTTATTGCAGTCAAAGAGAAGTTATACAAAGAGAAGTTGCAAACTCCATAGCATGATATTGCTGCATCAACGCCAAACTATATCACTTGTCTTGTGGTAGTGGGGGATTACATTGGTGAATGACATTGAAATTGGCTTCAAATTTAAAATGGTTTATTAGTTTTTAAAAGGCTAATTAGTAACTGTACATAACAGTACATAACAATCTGAAAGTAAGCCTAGTTACATTCAACTGAATTTTTTCTTGCTGTTATTTAGAAAGGAGTGAAGCTGTGTAGTACAAGCCAAGTAGTGTTGGCTTATCCAGTGATTTTCCAATAGGGCTTATTACTTAATAACCACATTTATTCCAATTTACGGGAATTGAATGGGACTTCTTTTCTGAGCAGACTTCTTGTGGATTGCACACTGCTGGCGTACCATTATTCTTGGGCCCTTAAAGCAACGTCTTGTCCTGGGATTCCTGCCAGATTTACCCACACTGCTGAAAAAGATAAAGTTACAAATATTTAAGAATGGGGGAGTAGATGATTTGAAGCTTCCAAGGAATTAGGATTAACCATTCAAAGTTTGAATTGGACACAACTGAAAGAAAATATTTATGGGTGAGAAAGCAACCTGGAAGACATCCCTGATTATAGTTGCAGCAATTCTTTATTTCCACACGTGCAAAATTGAAATAAATCTAAAGCTTCTGTTGGATTCAGCAAGGATAGTTTAGTCTTAGCTAAGATCAAAATCTATCCACTGAAACCTTGGGCAACTATCCCAATTTAGAAATATCACTGTCTTTCAGAAAGGATTTGCTAGAAAACAAAGAATTGAGAAGTATTGAGAAATGCTCAGTGCACCTTAAGAAATCTCATACATTTTGTTAACATTACAACGATCATTGTTCCAAAGGTGCTTTTTCAAAAGGCAATTGGACTTTTTTGGTTTTTTAAAAAAAAACACTTTCACGTCTCATCCAAGAAGCTTCTTCAGTCTCAGCCTACGATCGTTTTGTTCAACAACTAAGATTCTGGTCTCAACTATGGTCATAAGTTGAGACCAGAATTTCAGTTTTTGAACAAAACAATCATCGAGACACCTGAAGAAGCCTCTTGGATAAGATGTGAAACATCTTTAAGGAAAACAACTAAGTTGCCTTCTGAAAAAACATATTTGGAACAACTATGACCTGCATGATTGAATCTCTATAGACAGTTATTACAACAATCATTCTTTCTCAAGCCAGTCTCCCTCACAGGGCCGTTGTAGAGAAAAATGGATGGCAGGAATACTAGGTATTAACTTCCTATAAAAAAGAAGGGAGGATAATCCAACAAATAAATACTAGCCTGTGGAGCAAATTCCCCAAATCCATTACTGAGTAATATTTTGGTTAAGCTAGTAATACCCAACAATGGTTTTGTATTAACAGTAAATTTTAGGCAGTCTAGAATGCCTAATAAGAAATAAATGGCTAATTATTCCCAGAGAAGCAGAAATGCGTTTTTAGTCTTAAACTTTCTTGAAACTACTTGATATTTTCTCCAAAGAAAAATATTCCAGCTGGCTTTCCCACTAAGCCAAATTATAGCAACACTATCTTTGGATATGTTTGGAATTTGTTGCAAGTTCTAGAATTAACTTGGCATAGAAAGAAGCAAAAGAAAAAGTTGTAATCTTTTTTTCCTTCTCCTTGGCAGCTGACGAGATTTTTTCATGAGGTTTCCAAGTAGATTTCAGAAAACATTAATATATTTATACATGTGTGTACACACACACATACACACGGCATATGAAAACCTTTTTTATTGGTCATTGCACTCTCATCAAATTTGTTTTCCCTAAGGGCAATAGCTGTTGGAGTTTCTTGATTTCTATATGCTATCAAACCTGTGTGCATATATTCTAGCAGTATAAGAATAATATATAAGAATATTCCTATAAGCTAAGAAATGGAATGCAGATTGGGGAAATAATTTAGTTTTGGGGGAATTACTATTTATTATTCTTGGTTTTGGAAAAAACTGAACAATGAATTTTTTGAACCCAGTTTCCAAACTATAAATATAGCAACATTATTTTTTCAAATTTTTATTAAGTTTATCAGGATACAAAATACAAAGGAAAATGAAAATAGAGGGCAAATAGGGGAGGGAAAAGGGAAGATGAGAAAGGAAAAGGAGAAAAAAGGAAGAAAAGAATTGACTTCCAATTTTTTAGTGCAGTAAAATAAGATAACATTACAGCATCAGTGTTTTACTTTTACATAGTAATATATACCAGCCATCTCTATAACAAGAAAGCTATCTGATCAGCAAAGCTCAAAGTCAAAATTTCATATATTTTTTTTCATCTCAAGCACAAAATCCAGAAGCAGTTTCCAATGGAAACAAAGTTGGATGTTTTATTTTCTTTGATTAAAGTAGCAATTTACCTACTGTGTTTCCCTGAAAATAAAACCCAGTTTTATTTTCGGCCCCAAAATAAACACCAGATCTTACTGGCAGGATGTCTTACCTGCTTACCTTAGGACCACCATAGCCAAGCCTCCCACGCCCTGACACCTGTTGCACTGCTGCCTGACTTCTGCAGATGTTTGTATCAGCTCGTGGCCAGACGCCACATGGCTTGACACACTGGTGCCGTCACTTGCGGCAGAACACCACGAGGCTCACTGTGCAGGTGCCGCTGCTCACAGCAGGAGGCTGCATGGTGCATTGTGCCATTGCATGCGTGAGTGGCCACGAATGGCTTCAGAAGAACTCGGGCAGCGGCACGACAGGTTCTAAGGTAAGTGGGTGCAGGGTGTGTGGAGCCACTCCACCCCCAAGCTTGATTCTTACACCCCACCTCATACAACCAGAGGGTGGGTGGGGCTTAACTAGGGCTTATTTTTGGGGTAGGGCTTATTTTATATTAGGCACAGGCATGAAAATCGGGCTAGAGCTTGTTTTCGAGGGTAGGTAGGTCGTATTTTCAGGGAAACACGGTATCTTTGCTAATTCCAACAAATTTTCCAACCAATCATCCATTGTGGGAATTAAAATATATTTTCATTTTTGTGTATAAAGCATTTTTGTTGCTGTCAACATATACAACAACAAATTTCCATTTTTTCAGGTTCTTTTCCAGTAAGCATAAAAGAAAAATGCTAATAAAGCAACATTGGTTCAGGGGTATTTGCAGAGAGGATAAAAAAAGGATAAAAAAAAGAAACAAGATGGTGGTTACAACCAGATGACTATGTTGTCTTTGTAAAAAAAAAAACTTTGTAAGAACATTGGGGTTTAATTGCTTGGTCATAGTCACTATTAAAGTTTTTACCACTTGGACGCTTCTGAATTTGCCTAAATAAAAAAGTTCAGAAATTATTTTATGCATAGTATATGAAAACATGGAGGGGAAAATAACTTGGCTACTATATTCTCAGTTATCCAGGTAATGGGTGTCCCAAAGTTGCTTTTTCAAGAGACAACACTAAGGCAGAAGCTTGTCCGCCCCAAGGATAAGACACCCAAATACAAACTGAGCAATTTGGTATATGCAGTACAATGCAGTGAGACATGTGCAGATCTGTAGATTGGGGAAACAAAACAACCACTTCATAAATGCATGGCACAACATAGGAGAACAAACCCATCAGGACAAGATTTAATCTGCATTTAAAAGACAAAGACCACTCTTTTGAAGACAGCAAAGTCCATATTTTAGATAGAGAGGACTGTTGGTTTGAAAGAGGGGTCAAAGAGGCCATCTATGTCAAAACTGAACAGCCCTCTCTCAACAGAGGGTGAGGGATAAGACATTATCTATCTCCAATCCATAACACAGTCCTTTCAACAGTTCCAAGAAGGCTCCAAATCCATTTGTACTACCCTGGGACACAGATAAACCTCCAATTGGCCTCAACAACTCTCTAAAAGAATGCAAATGACCAGCTGTTTGCAAGGAGTATAAATCCTTCCATTCCCTACCATCCAGTCAGAGCTGAAGAAGCTTCTTGAATGAGAAGCAAAACAACTTCAAAGAAAAACAAGAAAGTCCAGTTGCCTCCTGAAAAATCACCTTTGGGACAACTTGGCCACTATGATAACTTGCATAATGAAGAGAATAGTCTTGGGTTGACGGTAGATCAATATGATCCTATCAGTTGCTGTTCTCTTCTTTGTGTGTTTCTCAGTGAAGAAGACAAGCTCTAATATTAGTGATCTTGTATCTTTAAATTTTACATGTCTATGATAGATTGAAATTCACACACAGTTATTTTTTGACTGAGTAGCATGGTAAGTAGATTTCCAGTAAATCCTTTTTTATAGCTGTTGTATTTTTGTTTTGCAAGCATTTTTGGGCCTATTTCTGAACTGATAGCATCTGATTGTAATACAACAGATATAATTTAAATGCCTGGAAGTGTGTCCTCTGGGAACAATCATTGTTGAAATAATGTGGATGTTGAGCAATGCTGTTTTTCCTGATAATGAAGTTCTTGGACGAGGAGAAAAATAAATGGAATGTTGCTCATAACTGTATTCTTTTCTCATTTTTTTTCATTCCAGTTAAACAGATTCACATTTTGATTCTATCTAATGAATTATTTGCAAACAGAAAATTTAGAATAAGGCATAAAGTAAGGAACTGTAGTTTATTTGGATCTCTTTTCTTGAAATGCTGATGTTAGCCCGAGTTACTTTTATATAATGTATAGGTGTCAAACTCGTGGTTCACATTGCCATCACATGAGGCTTTGTGACGTTTTTCCAAGTTTCAGAGCTGGGGTGGGTGTGGCATACGCGTGACGCATTCAGCCTGCAGGCTGCCAGTTTGACATCCCTGATATAATTGCTTATGTGCCTTGTAATGTTTTCATCCATAATCTTCAAGTTTTGTTGGCATTTCAATTTTCAGAAATTATTCCATGTTTTGTTGGGCTTTGTCTATCACATTTTATTTATTTATTTATTTATTTATTTTCACATTTATATACCGCCCCATTCCGAAGACTCGGGGCGGTTTACAGCT